>JBAMYA010000009.1:7142739-7209923 GCA_037176975.1 Arrhamphus sclerolepis
AAAAAAAAAAAAATATATATATATATATATATATATACATATATATATATATATATATATATACATACATTTTCCACACTGATGTTGTTGAAAATACTTGTATGGTTGCACTTTAAACTCACTCCTCCAATGCTGTAAAACAGCATGTCATCACCATGGCAACCAACAATAATTACAATTAATTAAAGATAAACAGATAAACAGATGATGGTAAACATCCTCACAGTTTGCTTGTCAACAACTTCATTTTATAAAGTATTCATAGTTGCATCATCATTTGTGTTTCCTGTTCTAAGACTCAGGAGTTTCAAAATTCAGTTCCACTTTGAGATCACCTAAAGATATAAAGAAAAACAATAATTATTCAGGTGGCCACGACCTCTCTCACCTTTCTGTGACACGTAGAAATGTGGAGGAGCTGTCCACTCATTTGAGGGTTACCTAAGTCCGTCTTTGGCCTCATGTCAGCAGTCGTGCACACGGCAGGACTGCAACACATGTCGGTATTAAGCCTCTACTAACCAAGCATTGTTTCACTGTTTGCTCGTGTATTGACTGCAGAGTTTACCCATTTGCTTGTAAAAATCTTGACGACAATAACAGCCTCATTGGACACTTCCCCTTTGACAAACTGACATCTTAGATATGGGATTAGGACATGGATTAGCTTCTGTCAGTTACAAGTGTTACAATCTGATTACCAAAGGATCATCTGCAGAGGAGTTGGGAGGGAGCTCCACATGGGAGGAAACAAAGGAAAAGGCTTCACAAGCATCAGCCGCTGCAAAAGATATCCTGAACCTAAAATTTACAACATCCTCATTCTTTCTACGGGAAAGATATAAGGTCTCAGAACTGACTGTTTGAAGGAGAAAAAAGAAAACTGCAGCTGTTGCAGAAGTTTTAAAAGCATCATTACTCAGTAAAGGTGACACAGATAAGACACAGAGAAAACAAATTCATCACAACCTTTTTTGAAGCACTGGAAACAAGTAAGGTCAAGATGGTAATGTACAAACTGTGAAGAGAAAATGAACATTTCAAACATTTCAGTGAGTTTCCACGTAGCTTTAAATTATTCTGTTTGTGTCTTGTGGCCTTTAATCCCACTGGCAACAATTGGTGCCGTCCAATTGTCTTTCTTCTTTTTTTTTTTAACTTCTGGAAGTGTTGTTTTGGCTTTGGGCAGCAAATCTTATTTTAAATTAAAAGAATAGGTTATCAGTATCAATGACATGCACCCAGTGTGAATGGTCACATGACCAGGCGTCTTTATAGCTGCACCTCTGGCAGGAGATGTCAGCCTCAAACGTCTACATAAGGGAATAAGTAATATACCGTAAATAACATATTTAACTGAGAAATTTGGTGTCTACTACTGATATATAATTAGAATGATATATATAATTAGAATGATATGCCTGCATGCATCGTTTTATCACAAGAAGAGTAGATGTAATCACGACAACAATTGTTGCCACTAATATAACACATTGTCATAGTGTCAAAAGTTTTGGCTGTTTTTTTCTATACAGCTTAAAACTATCACAGTTTTTTTTTTTTTTTTTTTTTTTTTTAACTTTTCTAAACTTCTAAGAACCCCAAAGTGAGGAGTACTTCATCACAATCATTTCTACAGTTGAAAAAGATGCATTTGACAGTGATGTTAGTGTTTAGATTGGTGTAGATTTGGTCTATGTGGTTTCCCACTGGCAACAATTGTTTCTGAGTATAAAACCTACATTTTCACTAAAATAATCAACAAGAAGTGAAAAAAAATACATATGATGCGTTATACATGCATGCACTTACTGTCTACTCTATAACCCCACTGCCATTTTTATCAATCTGATATAATTTGCAGTGCTTAAAAAAAAAAGTGCACATCATGAACACGGTGTGTTAGCATAGCCAACATGCCCAACTGATGCATTAATAAAAATAAATGTTTTTTATTTCAAAAAAGAAGCTCAAGCTTCTTCAGATCCTCCTATGAGAAATGCCAGTGGTTTTCCCATCCCCACAAGAGCTGCACCAGCCCATTAGAGGTCCAAGAGGGCCCCTGGACCCACCAAGGGGCTGGATTAGCCTGGTTAGCCTGGATGCAGTCCTGGCCTGGTTGCTTGGTCTTGGTGACCACTGCAACAGAGCAACAAGACCCAGTAACTGGGGAAGCCACTATCCCCCCATGAGGCTTGGTGGTTGCAGTGCTCCTGCTGCCCACCAGCCACCAACAAATAAAATGAGAAGACAGCAAAGAAGGCAAGGGAAGAAAAGAGGAAAGGAAGAAAACCAAAGTGAAAAAACATAATCAAATTGGAATGTTTTAACCACGTTTATGCTGGAACATCCTCTTTCAACTATAAGTTTTATCTTACTGGGTCATTTCCAATTGCTGCAAATTCCAAATTTATAATTTCTTTCTTTCTTTCTTTTTGAAATCATTAATTCCCATAAATGGGGAAGTTTCCAACTTTGATATGACCATGACTCCAAACCATCTCCACAGTGTACCAGGAGGTAACACTGGGGAGATGATTCTCAACAGTAGGACCATGGAAATGGGTCAGGATTGAAACATAATCATGCTCAGCTATTTTATTTATTTTTATTTTGTCTTAATAAATGTTTTTCACCTTCAAACTGGCATGTGTTGCAGTCATCTTTGAGTTGAATGTGTAGTGTGTCTTGTAGTTTGCGACGCCTGGAGATTGAACTGGAAACCTTGCCTTCTTCATGCTGTCTTCGCAGAAGTCTGTCACCTTTTGTTGATCTTCACTTGAGCGCTTTGATGATTACAGAAAGTACCAGGTAAACAAAACCTATCATTACTTTACAGTCAGGATTTAGAAAGATTAGTTTTGCCTGCAAGAAAGCCTTCTGTTACCTAATGTGTTATGCTGAAATCCTTTGAGCAAATTTTAAAATGAAAACAGTTGGCAGTGCAGAGTCTGACAGATATTACGAGGAGATTCAGTTTCCTTAAAATGTCTGTTGTAAATTTGAAAGTTTTAATCATGAGCTTTGGTGGTTTTTACACCTCCAGGACAGATCACAGGCAAAACTTTTAATCAAGGTTGCATCCCCTTATGTAAAATAAGTCCAGTGAGCGTGGAATCAAACTGACCAACACAAAGTTATGTGTTCTTTGGAGCCGCCCCTCCTAAAATGTCAACAGTTTTTCTTCTTTTCAAAACAGGCAGGTGTGATTAACATGGATCCAGCTCAGGATCAACCGTGACAACAGATCGTGCCAAGCTTGTTTCTTTTGACACAGGAGGCGGATGTGAGTTTTCCTTTGCATATGCCACTTTAAATGTGTGCTTCGAGTGGCGTAACAGGTGATCACATCAGTGATAAGCAGCCGTGTCATTCTACACCAAAGAACCAACATGCAAGGCTGTATTTCTTTGTAGTTTATGGATAATTTTGTTAAGTATTAAGATCAGATGTTAACCTGGCAACCTTGTGTTTGTCTATTGTATTAAAAACAAACAAAAACTGATTATTGTTTGAGCTAGCATGGAAAATAAATTCCTCATGCAAAAAAAAACAACAACTAAATGATCAAATGCAACCACATATTTACTGTTTTGTTTCATTCCTTTCTGAAAAGCAAGTTTATACAGCACAATCCATATGTGAACTTAACATAATTTACAATATGTATGGAGAAAAGAATAAATAAACATTCCAACACAGGGATATGTTCTGGTTCCCAGAACCTGCTGGTCTGTTACGAAGTGGGCTCATCAGACCACTCCAGGTTTCCATAAAGCTCCACTTAGATGTCTATAGACATGTTGCAGGTAAAGGGAGAAATAAACCCTAATAAGCAGCCAAGATTTGACTTTTAGTTGAAGTCTAACAAATGTCTAAGCATTTAGAAGAAGACAAATATGTCAACTCCACATGGACAGGCCTCCGCTGAGATCTAAACAAGGAACCTATTAGTCCAAGTGCTGCCATATTCATGATCTAAAGAGTTTTAAAATGATTTTAGAGACTCCACAGTTTCTGTTGATATGATCAGACTGTAACAGAAATGTGATGAACTAACTGCAGAGAGCAGTGTGCTGCAACTGAGGAGGTGCAGATGAGGTTCTTTTTTCTTTTTGTGGGGTGCGTGGTGTGGTCATAGTAGTGGTGGTGATGGGGGAGGGGGGTTATTGGGGGAGGAAATGAGCCCCTCCATGCACATACACACATCCTCACACAGAAACAAACCCACACACCACTGGTAGTCCATTATCTCGTGTTGTCATCTCCCCTTTTCAAGATAGATATGGGGATCCTCTGACAAGACCCCAGCCTCCCCCCCACCCCGCTTTGACCCACACACACACACACACACACACACAGAGGAGCTGTGTTCTCCCCTGGGGGGGCTGACCAAGATGAAAGGAGTAGTGATTAGGGTTTACTAAAGGTGCAGATGAAACAGTAGAGATGACCTCGCTCCTCGTCTTTTCTTTACTTCCACCATCCCATTCATGTTTATCACGATAATTCTTTGGAAGTACCTAACGTGAAAGTTAATTCATACATACACCATGTTGATCAAGGTAAAAATGTACATCTTTAAACATGTTTTTGCATGGTGTCTTTATGTTCTGTGTTTCTGATAATTCAACTTTTATTAATTCATTTATGAAGTGGAATCTGGTTGATGATGGGACACATGTTTTGCCAAACTGTGCACGCTAAAGAGAAAGAAAGTAAACGTTAGGGAGCACCTGAAGGTCTAACGTCACATGCAGGGTGTTTTCTGTCAAACGCTGCCACCGTGTGGAACTTGAGGGTAACTACAAGGAAAGGATTTAACGCCATTAGCAGAAGATGCTGATGCGTTACTGAAATTTCTGTTTAGTATATATAACAAACTCTGCTCAATAATCAAACTGTTATTCATATTTCTTACTCTGTCTGAGAGTTGATACATGAAACGGGTAAATCTGAAGTCTAATTTTAGTCTGTCATTAAAATATATGTGATATAACTATTATTTATGCTGTTTTAACTCTTAAGATCCATGCTAAGGTTAAAAAAATAAAAGCATTGAGACTGAGTACTTGATTGCTTTGCATCGTATAGCATTTACCAATATCTAAAATATTTTGTATTTAACAAATTGGTATGTAACTATATTTTGCAAATTAGTAAAAGTATCACAAAAGCTGTGCTTAAATTTAGATTTTATTCATATTTTTGTTACTACTGTAACCTTATTATTGATAAGTAAGTGTTTGATTGTACTGTGTTATTGACTGCTGACCAACAAAAAATGTTACACTTATCCAAATTGACCATAGAGTCCTGGTTTTACTCTTTCTAATCTAGTGGTGGGAAACTGCATCTCACAGACACCATGGCAGTTGGCCTCCATTGTCTCCATTCCCTTTGTCAGACTGTTGCAATGTTGGGATAATTTAGCAGTTTCATTCAGCATTTTAAGAATATAGTGAGGAAAAAAGACAAAAAAAAAAAAGGACGAGAACCAAAGACAAAATCAAGAAATCAGCGAGCAGTTTAGGGTGGAGCTCGTTGACGAGATAATGGTTCTAATGACTCTCAACCCGCCTTAAGGGGGTTCTTCTGTCATCTGGTTCAATTTCCTGCCTCTTTCTGCAGGCGCCTCATGCATAGATTGCCTGGTACCTCTGGCACCCAGCCTGGAGTTAAGCCCCCCAACACACACACACACACACACACACAGTCCTGTGGAGCTGGACAAAACGGTTCCCTTCATCAATTAAGATTAAGTCAGTCATTGAATCAATATGAAGTTTTAGTCCAAATGTGTGTTAGTGTGCACATAGAGGTATTTATTAGTCTCAGCATGTGCTCTGTGGACATACCATAGATGATGTGTATGTCTTCAGGAGGTGCTGGGTAGAAGGGTGGACTTTATTAATAGCTAGAGGTGTCATATTGATGAAACAGTGTGAGTGTGTCTTTATAAAATGCCAATTAAGACCAAGCTCTACTGTGGACATTCTCATCTGAACTTCCGAAACACATTTCTGTGCACGCACAAATGCAAATACAGAAAGGAAAACAGAAAAAAGGCAGGAGTTTTGTTGTGTTTGCAGACATAAGCTTGCACCAATCTTATTTACCTGCATCACTGTTTTTATATATTTTATCAAAGAAAAGTAAGTACTTCTTTGAGCAGTGAAACTGTTCCATTCCCATCATAGGAGCATGACTCTGATGGGATTTAAAAATGTGTGTGCACGAGAGCCTCATTACACATTTCCTGCTGGGATCCCTGGAAGTCACAGTATTCATATTTCACAGATACAGGAATGTGAGTGGAAACTCATCTTCCAGAGCTGCACCACAAAATAGTAATCAATGCGTGAGCACAGGTGTGGGAGTGGTCTCTTGGTCTCCTCTGGCCAGCAGAATCATCACAGGAAAGAACGAGAACGACATCCAGTGGTTGAGGGATTAGATAATGGGTGAGAAAACAGCAACGCCATACCAGAATATCACCACCTCACTACTGGTTTTGTAATTCCCTGTAAAACAAAGCCAAACAAAACAAAAAGCCTTTTTGTGATGAAATCTTGAGATTCTTTCGGATCAAATGATCTGCTCTTGGACTGCATTTTCTATCAAATTACTATGTTCTTGGTCAAATAACCATTTAAGTTCTGTTACTTGTAAATGTTCCTCTTAAAGTCGAATAATGGTATCAAAATCATATGGAAGACCAGAAGGCTTCTGAAATCCCTTATTCTCATTTTATGGATCTGAATGTATGTTATTTATGAATGGGTTTACTCAGGTTTTCCATGTGACTGATCTGTTTTGTTTAGATAAATTATGAATGTGACTAGAAAACCAGAACCTTGGTACAAATTGTAATTTTCTTGTCAGTTATACTCATGTCATGTAACAGTCGTGTCCTGAGTATTCCGCACAGCTCAACTCCTGCTGTGGTTGCCTTTCATTCACAGCTTTATTAGCATCTGACAGCACTTACAGGAGCACTTACAGGGCGGGGCTAATAATGCCTACCTTGTTTTGGCGGAGAAAAGCCACATACTGCTTTTGTTTAAGGCTTGGATGCAGATCTGAGCACCAGTGGCTTGTAAGAGAGATTATACTGCAGCAATTCCTGCTAATTAATGTTACAGGCTGCTCCTAAATGAGTTCTGATGTTTGGCATAGTTGGTTCCTATATGCACTTTAACTAGAGTATGCAGGCAAACACACAGACAGGTTTTTCCCAAGCATGCGGACACCATCTGCTGACAGCTGCCTGAGAGCAGCATGGAGCTTCACAGAGAGGTAACTGGGCCTTAAAGTCCTCTAGATGGCACTGCTGCCCTCTAGTTGTTTCATTGATAAAAACCAGTCAACCTGCTCCAGACCATCAACTCATGTTGGTAATCTGGAACAGTCTTGTCGCAGGGATTACGTTTTACATAATGAGATCAGAAGCAAATTTCAAACAAATAAAGGACATCTCTACCTAAATTACTGACCTTAAAGAGTGAAAATGAAGTGTTACAAGAGTACTATACTTTATGTCTTACACCCCAAACAAGGAAGTGTTGCAAAATCCCTACATGTACTTGTGGGTTTGGAGCAGTCAAGATGGATGTGGTTTTGGGAGCAGTGTAACCAGCGTGCTACCATGCCATCCAAACCTGATCTCAATAAAGTTTGATTCAAACAAGACTCCCCTCCTGCTGTGGCTTCCTCCCCTGCAATAACATTTTATTAGCATCTGACAACACTTGACTTAATGACTCACTCTGACACTGAACCAGCATATATAGATGTTATTTCACCTTATGGAAAACAGGATTTTAGTCTGATGGCATCTATTACAGGGATAGTTTTATAATTACCAGATACAGAAATGCTGCATTCAAGTGTTAAGAGGGAAAGACATCAGCAATGATCTTAAAGAAACACAATTAGTTCTACTCAATATTGTGAATAATCTTGATTAAAAACCTTCCAAGTCAAAAACATCAGTCACCCCAAGGTCAATCATCTGAGAAAGGAAAAAAAAACAAAAAACAGCCACATATTCAACAGGCATCAGTAAACATGTTAATTGTTAAAGTTCCTTACTTTATAGTTTGAAAAACACTGAACAAGTTTGGCTTCTTTGATAGGATTGCCAATGTTGTCACTACTCTCTAGAATGAACATGGCAACACAAAACCTTTGGAACAACATCCTTTGGACAGATGGGACCAGAGTGGAGATTTCTGTCCATTATACACAGCTCCACGTTTGACCAAAACCAAACACCTCATACTGACTGTGAAGCACGGTGGTGGAAGGGTCATAGTTGGACTGACTCGACCTTGATCTCCAACATATGCCAACATATTCAAAAGTCAAACTCAGGGTCATCTGTCTGACTGCTAATGCTTGGCTGAAATGGGATCAGAACAATGATCTCAAGTGCACAGAATGGCTGAAAAAGAGAAGAATCCAGGTGTTTCTGTGGTCCAGGTTTGTGCAATTGTGGGATATCTCAATGAATTGAAGCACAAGATCAAGGAGAGTGGGACAAAATTTCTCCAATGTGGTAGACTGATCATACCAAAAAGGACTAGTTAAGAGATGCTAAAAGTAGGTCTAGAAGTTACTGAGTTATGCAGTGTAAGCTACCACCAATTAGGATTTACTTTCTACTTCATGATTGTGTGAAATACCTGCTAAAAAGTACTTGATACACACTTACTTTAAAATATAGATGACTGCAAGGAAAGGAAATTCAAACATAAAACTTATTCACTTTTAAATTACCAATATTGACGGTCTAATTGTCGGAAGGAAATCCAAACGACACATTTGTATCATCTTGATGATCTTTAGTTGACCTGACAGCACTGTGGAAGAAAATTAGGTATGAACACAGTAACTAGTCACAGTAAGTGGAAATGAAATAAGAAAAGAAATAGTACTGAATTTGTGTTTTAGTCTACAAACTGCAAGGATATTTCCATTTGTAAGAGCACACAGGAGACAAATTAGGTCTGATGCAAATCTCTTGTGCCACTTTTAATCTTTGGGAGACGTTCTAATCAACATGTGTGGAGGTAACATGCACTCGACACGCCGTGAAGAGGAACCACTTAAGATGAAATCAAAGGTAAAGAAGCCAAAAAGGTGACCTCCATGATTAGTGAGCAAAGAGTATTGCTACTCTACGGCACTTAAATTCTAATTAATAGCACAAAAACAAAACCCGTCTTACTAATAAGAACATCTTTGCTCTTTTTCCACCCAGCTTGTGTGAACGGGACCACTCGTTGTATTTGAGAAGTTTTATTTTTCTTTTTTCAGTATTTCTTACAACAATACAGACATCACAGATTACATAGTTTTACAAACACAAAGCACACCACCACCTTGGCTGCTGATGCTGTCACAGGAGGGGGGAGGGGGGGTCTAACGCTGCAGGGTTCTGGAGATCGCCAGTTCAGCCTTGGGCAACAACATTGCGAGAGCCTTCATGAATCTCTAAGAGCTTAGAAAGAACCTGCTCCTTTTAGTTGCCATTTAGGGACCTTTTTGCAGCATAGCAGGATGAGAATAAAGGAAAGACCTTTTTTTTTTCCTTTCTGAAACATGTAAGGGTAAAGAAAAGGTTAAAAAGAAAAAAAAATGCCTAGGCTATGATCTGAGCAGTTGTTACCCCAACTGACAGGAAGAACGGGGGTGGGGTGGGTTAAAAGCAGCGGCTCAGCTGGACAATGTTTCACCGAAGAGCTTTTCCACTGCTCTGCCTGGCCGCACGAAAGGAACCTCTCCATGTGATGAAACCAGCAGTGTCCTCGCTTCATGTTCAGATCTAGTTTTTCAGGGTACTCTACAGAAAACTTACACCACCTAAACCTTACCCATCTAGTCTTGAGTACTTTATTATTACCTTTTCTTTTTTTCTCTTTTAAATTCCTGTACATTCAAATAAAACTTCATCAGATCTTCAAATGATCTTTTTTTTTTTTTCAAAAATACAGAGGGCTTTTTTTTATTCCAGCCATTTTTTCCCCCGAATATTATTCCCAAACCCTCCCAACTTAAAACGGACTTTGATATTATATACTTCAGTGTGTTTTGATGGGAATGAGTGTGTTTGTGTGTACAAGTGTATGTGAACTCTATGTCATTTACACCCAACATTGTAATCAAACATATAACTATATTACATGTGCTTGCACTGCATCTTGAAGTGGGGGGAGAAAAAAAATTTGGTTTACTTCACTAAAAACACCACAAAAGAGGGCAAGAAGGGGGGCGGGACTTGGGAGAAGTGGAGGACAGCGAGTGTCCAACTCTTTTTTTCAAAAGGTTCTGAGGTTATTCTCAGTTTGGTTGAAAGCTCAATTTTAATGGACCAGCTCTCCCTTATTTTTCTTTCTTTCTTTTTTTTTTTTTTTTTTTAAATATTCTTAAGCAACAATTGTGTGAGGACATAAGTTTTCTTTTTGCAAGAGGAAAATAAAAGAATATATATATATGTTAAAAAAAAAAAATCACAAAGACTCTTTCTGTGAAGTCATTATGATGGTCCGGCTGCTGAGCAGCATCAAAGAAATCTTCAAGAAGCAGGAAAAAAAAAAAAAAAAAAAGAAGAAGAAGTTTTTAAATTCTGTATTACGAAGTTCCTTTCAGGTCCACTGCTGGAAGCATGAAGCTACCAGGTCTCTGCGGGGCGTAGCTGGGTTTCTGGGTCTCCACCGACTGAAAGTACCTCAGTGAACGTGTGTGTGTCATCGTGAAACAAATATGTCAACCATCCGGGACTGCAGGCCTCCATGTTTTCTGTTTTTAGTTTGAATGAAGTGGCAGTCGAACCAGAGAGTCAGTGAGTGCTGCTCAGTCATTCGTTCGAGCCTGCTTCGCCCTCCTCGAAGAGACACGAGTCCCAAAGACAGCAGTCTTGTCTCTGAATGCTCTCGGAGGCTACTGAGCTAATAAGCCAGACCACAAGAGGAGAGTAAAGAAATGACGATCAACGGGGAGAAGATGAAGGCCAAAATGGACGAATGGACTGGAAAGACAAAAAGGGAGAGGACTTGTGCTCTTTACAAGTAGACACGCCTCAGGTCTCCAGGTGAGGTGATGGTGTTGCACTGTGGGCACAGCTTCTTGTTCCCCTGTAATGAAAAGAGAAGAATGAGCTGTGGATGGATCGACTTTTAATTGGACACAAAGTTAAAACTGAATGAATTATTTGATATTATTAGTTTCTAATTCTGATAACTGCTTTCAGGTTTGTATTTATTTAAACTATCAAAATGTTCTTGTTTGCACAGAACGCCACCTCTTCCTCCCCCGGCACTGCTTTGATCGTGTGCCATCCGCAGTAAAGCAGCAGGTGATAATATGCAACACAGGGCTGACAGAATTACAAGATCCTGACTGGGTGGTCTCAACCACTGTCCTCCACCCCCGTGTTTCACCCCCCCGACTCTCTGCCAGCTTCTTCCTTCACTGCTGGCTGGTAACAGCCGGCTGCAGGCACATTCCTACTGTTGGCGCTCTCTGCGCACTGGATAGAGCAGAAATATAAACAGGAAATGTACTGGGCAGCTGTGGATCCGCCTGCCCACCAACCAGTGAATCTATGGTTTGATCCCTGCCTCTCCTGGGGCAACCCCACACTGCACCTTACAACTTCACTGGTGTGCGGAAGAAAGAGAAAATACACCGAGTAGGTCAACTTAACTGTGAAGACTGAGGACGGGCTGAGGACCGAGGTTTATCTGAAATTAAATTAACATTTACTCACAGCTTTGGCAAGTTTCTCATTAGTTGCAATTAAATAATGTATTTATTTCCTCCATTAAAATCTAATCCTATAGCTTGATCTCAACTGTTGCGTTTTTAAAGAACTTTAAAGATATTATTTAAAAAAGTAAACAAACAAGCCTGCATAAAATGAAGCACAATGAAAATAGTGCTTAAATAAAGATTAAACACTAGAAAATGGGCATAATTAGTCATTCCTTAAAAAACAATATAATGTGGAGTTTCCAGTTGCTTTGGATCTTTATGACAACGTTCACATCTGTGAGAAAAATACAGAACAGTTGTGTTTTAACCAGGTTTGGTCGTGACTGGTCATCACTGTTAAAGGTTTCAGGGCAGCAGTGGACACAACAAGTGTCCATGATGGCGACTCCCTCACAAACTAATATGGAGTCTTCCATCGGTCTATGAGAGAGAGAGGGAGACGATATTTAAAAGGCAGCGCACTTGTCTGGTCTTGGAAAAGTTTGAAATGGTTTAAAGTGGACGTAAACAGGCTTATGGACAAGGAATTTTCAAGATTTCTAAATGTTAGTGACTGTACAGATCAAGAGTTTGGAACAAATAACAAAATGCAAGATTGTGAAGATGCTTTGACTTTCAATAAATACTTTGTTTTGTGAGCTTGTGATTTTTTATTTTTTTTAATAAGATCTTAATCCATAAAATAAGAGAGCATTTCCCGTGATTGTTCGCTCCTGTCAAAGCTGCGTGCTTCTGTTCAGGGCGGGCGGAAAGCACGTGTGGATGTGTGCGCCTGTCACGCTGCGCTCCAGCTGCCTTTTTCATTACAGCAGTAAGAGGCTGGGGGTTGGCGTTAACTAGATTCTCTGGCATTTACTTTGATCAGCCTGGCCCTCCCGTCTTTATAGCCGTCTCCAGGCTATGAGTTTAATGCCCCATACATTAGACCGGCGATGGCAGCACGCACACACACATCCAGGTACACAGCAGATGGAATCTAGAACGCTTTGTCTTAATACTGACTTACAATATAAGTAATTCATAAAACATGCAGACTGCTGCTTTGTTTGGACTCAAGTTAAGTTCTTCAGTATTGATCTTGAATTGAATGCCTGTTGCACACAGTCATTAGCACACAAATGCACTTTTACACCTGACTAAGGTCAGCAAACTTTAAGGCCATATTCCTTATTTCACTTGGATTTAGAACAAAGTTTTAAGAGTCTACTAACTTAAATCAGAAAGACGGCACACAATGTAGCAGAAAATGTTTTTCTGGTCAAGAAAATGCATTACGTGAATAGCGGTTTTTATTAAGAAAAGTTACTTTATTGTGATATCCATTAGGTGTTTAAAATTTTTAGGGTAAAGTAAGAGGCTAAGAGGGTTTTGATGACACAGTATAACCAAGAGGATGATGGTGAGGACGTGCAACCGACCATCCGTCAAACTTTAGGATTTCAACTTTTAATTGTTGTATTTATCAAGTTACAATTCCACATCCACAGTTCTGACAGCTGAGCGCAGTTTTAAATAAATGTCAATGATGACAGAGGCCGATAACCCACCATCAACGAGGGACTTCTGCAACTGGCAGATCAAAACGTGAAAAATAGTAGTGTCTGCATGGACGGCCGTCAGCAACGCGTTTTCCACATCGTCTACATAAACATATACGACCTCAGTAAGTGACGGAATGAATCATCGTTATATGACACACTTTTTACAGCAGAGCCTGGAGTTAGTGTGCAATCAGGTTATTTGATGGAACGGTGACATTTAAAGAGAAATACGGGCTGCACGGCTGAAGGCTTTTTCCTTCACATACCTGTAGAAACCTGTGCATATCTGAACTAAAATCATATAAAATAAAATTATTTAACAAATGTAATAGTGCAATAAAAGTAATAACAGAAGTTCTTTTTTTATTTATTTTTGGTCCACCACTAAATGTTACATTGAGGAAAATGTTTTTCCATCAATCAAGTGCACATTTTACTTTCAAAAAGTAGAAATAATAATGAAATAAAAATAGAAAAACCTGTAATCTGGTACATTGAGGAGGATATACTGTAATTCATTTTCATTTTGTATAAATATCTTTCAAATATTTTATAGATAATTCAAGATAAAAGAGTAGGCTTGCGATTTATTTCATTTAAGAACACACACACACACACATATATTAATATTGTCAGCTATATTTCTTTCAGTCAGAACTTTCCAAATTTCCCTGGAAAACTGGAATTGCAGCATCTCTGCTCATGTGCACCCCTGTTTTGATACTGGTTCTGGAATTAAAACATTCTTATCACCATTAGAATTTGCACTGCAGCCTGAGCGCAGGGAGCGTGGTCAATAACGCTGTGCCTGTAGCTGAAGCTAAAGTCTCCTGAAGGTAAAACTGGAAACTGTAATACGTCAGTGATTAGGACGAGGCTTGAGGGGGGAATGTGACAGACTGGGAAACAAGGCGTGTACAGGGAACTGAGAAAAGAGCATTGACAAAAGTAAAGAACAGGTGAAGACAGAAGAAGAGATAATGGTTAGGGAATCAGAGAGCGATCCAATAAGTAAACTGTTTACCCTCCCAGCAAAGGGAACACTGTTGTCGTCTACGCTCCATTTACCACATTAGCACCAGATAATTACACTCTACTGAATATATTAGGCTAACTAATAACCAACAAAATCAGAGAGGCATGTGCACACAGACCTAAGGCACTGTGTAGATAGCACTGGGTAAAGTTGACCACTTTATTCCAACATTTCAACAAGCCTTTTGGGAACCATTCCATCTAAGCTTTCCTCTCTCTGAGACTCCCTGGCCTGGATTGTGTGCGCAGCCAGAAAACTGGTCATTTGGGGAATGTTCCATTATAGTTTCTCCCTATGGGGCACGAGTGCAGAGAGAAACTCACTGACTACAAAATGAGGTTGCAATAACTGCGTATCATGAGAAGCTGCCCTGCAGAAAAGCGCGCTTTGAGTACGAGTGTGTCCAAATTTGAGCGTACCAGAGTCCTGAGCCAGCACTCTTCACAATGGACGTGCCAACACTGGATGGAGGTGAGCGGCATTGTGTAGGAGTCCTGAAAAAGAAAAAGAGAGACAGAAAGAAAGAGAGAAAACAGTGAAATTAGTTCTTATTCAGAGGACACACTCATCCTTCAAGCAACCAACACTGAACATCCCGTAACTGGGCCACGACGTCTGACAGCTAACCATGGAACAACATAATCAACAGCCAAAGAACCACTGAGCAAGGCAGCGTGATGGGGTTGACTTAACTGGTAATCTGCATCTCTCACTCACACGCACACGCACAAACACTGTTGTGACATCGGCCAGGGAACAACCAGAGATGGAAGAAGGCAGGCACGTGTGGAAGATGCGGGAAAAAGCCGTGAACTCTTTTCTTTTCCTCTTGAAAAGAACGGAGAAATGGGGGAGGAATGGTGGGGATGAGGGGAGGAGGTGGGGGGAGGGGGGAGGGAGGGAATGCCTTACCCTCCTTAGGGGCTGTGGGAGGAGCTTCTTTATACTGCTGCCGTAGCCCCCTATCACAAGGCCCCTGTACAGGCAGTACAGGCCGAGGGGGAGGGACTTAGGTTGCCTCTCTCCGACCTCATTGGCCAGTGGCCGGGGCCCTAGCCACGCCCCTACGCTCTTGATCTCCGCACCTGACTGGATTGCAGGCTTTTTCTGCTGAAGGAGGGAAGGTGGGGGTGGGAGAGGAAAGGGGGAGGGGCAAAAGGTGGCAGCTAATCATAGAGCGGTACTAATCGCGCACACACGAAACACCAAAGTGCATAAGACACACAACTGGACAACAAACACATGGACTCACAAACGCTGAGGTCGCCAGTCAACAGTCAAACAGTTCATGAGAACAATGGAAGGAAGTTTGAGCCGTGCTGCATGTTACCAAGTGCAGCTCGCTGCGAGAAGATGAGCGTTGAGCTAACGGGCTTCATCACGTGATAACTTTGCTGCTCATTGCTAATGGTGGTGTATGTTCTCAAAGTTAACCAGTTATTATGGAAACTCTGATAAGTGACCACTGATATGACATACATATCTGCACATTATGACTTAGTGTTTTACTTGCATTCCAAATGCTAACTATTAAAAGATAAAACACAGGTTTTTCACAGATATGTACCAGTTCTCAAAACAGAAAATGACTCTAACAAGGAGCTCCACCAAATATATTCATGAAGTTCAGCTGATTTAAGCTATTTAAGTTATGTGGCTACTTTACAGATATATACAATAGTCAAGTAGGGTCTTCCAAACAAGTAGCTGTTCTGTACTGGTGTACTCTGTACTGGTGTACTCTGGATTAAAGACTGGCATTACTACTACTACTACTACTTACAGTTAAAAACTGTGTCTTCTCTTTGTTTTTTGTTTTCTTTTTTTTATGACACTTTTAATCGCAAAAGTGCTTGCAGAATTCCTAAGTTGAAACTGGATTGTCTTTTCTAAAATGACCAGCAGATGGGGGTAGAATTCCACTGAGAGCTCTATTCTGCAGTGGAGAAGAAATTAAGAGCAGGAGAGCTTTTGTTTTCCAGCAATGAATGACATGATGATTTAATATATACAATTTGTAATAATCATTTACATCAGTGTAAGTTTGACAATAGTGGTGTTTTTTTTTTTGTTTATTTCATTCTAGCCACTGAATCCATATTTCTTTAAGTTTTTTTTTTGTTTGAGTGTGTATGAGCCTACTTGGAGGCTGAAGTGAAAATCCCGAAAAAAAAGTCCCCTTTGCCAACAAGTGAGACTAAATCTGATGACTTGTAGATCAGATAAAGTGACAGGACGGAGCACGGAGATGACTTAAAGACAGACAGAGACTGATTAGATGGAAGATGTTGCAGTATGTAGGCATACTTGTGTTTCTGTGTATGCCTCGATGTGTGTGAGAGATAAAGGACAGTGACAGATGAGCAGAGAGGAGCCATGGGTCCATGGGGCAGTGAGTGATCGATCGCTGTGCCTTGCCCTCCGTGTCACCTCAGGCACCCAGCGACCTTTAGGAAGCACAGGCATTGGTAATTACCCGCTTTTCACACACACACATACACACACAAGCACAGGCACAGGATGCCGATGCTGCACTGTCCACAAGCTTGAAGGATGACAGGATGGGTACATGACAAAGTGGTTAACAAACACGGATACTCCACTGCAAACGTCTGATAAGAATGAATCCTGCTCCTCAATGTGCCGGATACAGTCAACGAAAGACACGCGGATCTTATAGACCTGTGGGTCCTTTCAGTCATCAGCTTTGAAGCATCTGAGCATTTTCATATAAAGTGACCTCTGCGTGTTTTTATCCACTCATAAAGCGTTATTGTGATGAATTATCATCTTACACATGACTGCCGTGTACTGCACTACCAAAAATACATTTATGATTACTTTAAATATGTGTTGATCTTCGATTTGTTTAACTCAAATAGGAAATTGAAGTTTAATACAGTAATTCTCCACGCACATATGAGCAGCAACACAACAAACACCCAAGGAGGTCAAAACTGAGAGCAAGACGCTCCTAGCTCCAACCCTCTCTCCATCTCACACACACACACACTTATGCAGCACAAGTATTGAGCATACAGCATAACAAAGAATAAACCTTTTTTCTTCTTCATAAGCAACATGTGAGTAAAGCAGGTAGAGCTCAGGTTAACAGGAATCCTGCTTCTCTGTTAACAGGTTAAACTTGCACCTCTACTGCTTATGAGAAACACCAGGCACCTGCCTGAACCCATCTGGAAGTCTGCCAGAGACGTAGTAGTTTTGAGGAAACTTAACTGTATCATGTACTATTCACATTTGACTAAATGTTTAAACCAACTGTAAACGATCCATAAACCGTGGCTTTACTTGTTCATGGCCGTACAACGGAACTCGTGAAACGCTGTGGAATACTTGCACTCTGGGACAAAAGCAGATTCCTCTCACGGAGGCTGGTCATGCAGATAGACAGACGGAGACAGACAGACAACTCTCGTATAAACGTGAAACTTACCATGCAGATGAGACACTTGTATCGATCCCCTCGCAGTATCTGCTTCTCCAGCTCTCTGATTCGGGCCTTCAGGGCCTCCATAGTGGTCGCTGTGGACTCTTCCTCTGTGACTCTGGGTTTGGAGAAGAGAGAAATGTAGAGATTTGAGGTTGACGTTGACAAGATAAGCCACTAATGAAGTCAGAATTCGACTAAAGAACTATGCAGTCAGCCTGTCAGATTTGTTTCAGAAATTACATTTTGTTTTCATCTTCTTGTTGGTTCTAGTTGCCATCAGAGAAATTATTAAAAAGAAAGGTTCCTGTGGGCTCCAACTAATCTACAGTGAGTTTAATCCAGTGCTGTGAACTTAAAGAATGTCTCTCTCAGTTTCTAATTCTTCATTTCTCCACAGATGTTAGTTTAGTCGCTCTGATTAAACCCTGAACTGGTGCCTGTGTCATTCACATGCAGTAAAACACATTTCTTGATGAATTGAATTTAAATCGCTCTTCCATCTTTCTTTGCCTCCAAAGTGAGTTATTTACATCCCTCTATTTAACGCATCAGAATCCTCCACGACCCCCGTTTTACCAAAGATTTACAGCTGCAGGCTGCCCAGGTTTAATTTCTGCTCACCTATTCCTGGCAGTTTATTTCCCTGCCTCTATATTCATCCCATGGTCATCACACATTTACACTTCATCTGTTTCCATCTCGTGTCCCGTCTCTTTCCCTGTGTTCCAGCAACCTCTGACTAATGTGGAGCGTGATCAGTGAAAATGTGCCTTTAACACTGTCCAACAGCATATGAAGCAACCATAACTAAATCAATACAGACGATGTACAGACCACAACGCTGATGATAATGCGTTGCAGGGAGACAAGACCACACAAGCCAGCTGATGTTTGTTATATATACGTCCACTCGCTCTCTGGTGGATTGCAATAGTAGTATGTGTGTTGAAAAGAGTGTGTGTATTTATGGTGATGTGGTCATTTTGTAGCTTGATAGCTTGCTGATCTATGGTATCGATCTGACTGGGGAAGGACATATAGAGAGAAGGGAGGGAGGGTGAGAGTGAAAGACAGCATTAAGTGGCCGTGTGTGTGTGTGTGTGTGGCCTAAGCTATGGCTCCATCTGCAGCATCCTTGAAGAACACAAGGTAACAGCTGCAGGGGAGAGCAAACGAGAATGGAGTGTCTTCATTTCCTTTTTTAGAGCCAGGTTTGACGTAAGAGAGTCTTTTGGGTAACAGCTCTGACTTTAAATCATATCCGCTTGACTCATCATCAGAGAAGCTCATTAAAATAAATTTAACGCGTCAACGAAATTAACAACGATGTTAAAATGAATCATTTCAGGATTATATGACAATCTGTGGACTATTTCAAAAACTATGTGATAATATCTTTAATGGTCTCTCTTCCAAAAAGGAGATATTCCTGACAAGGAACACTGGTTACAGTGATACTCATGACACTACTCACTACTTTCAGCAGCGCTGTCCATTTCTCTGCGTTTTGTCTCTTAAAACTAACCTTGAGCTTATTCCTCAGCTGCTAATGTGTTTACATAAAATAAGTAAAAACTGCAGGAGCTGTAGAAACTGTAAATGGGGTCTTGTGGCATAGAAATACCTCAATAAAATTAACAAACATAAAACTGAATGTTAGTTTTGCATTTGGAAAGACTCATCAGTCTACAGGAAGCTGGCCAGTCACTTAGAGCATTACTCTGAAAGACCGTCTTCAAGAGCGATGAAAAGGTTCAGCTGGCTTGATTCAAAAAGAGTCTCCAGCGGCGCATGCTTCCGGTCTTTGCTGCTGAACCACCACAAACATAGAAGTAGGTTCTGGTTTCATCCCCGTTTCTCTGGGAAAAGCCAACCTGCACCAGCTGCTCCCTGCAACCCCACCATGATCCCATGTCCATAAAGCCCAAGCCCAACTCACTACCCCAGTGCCCTATAAACTACTTTACCCTCTTCCTCTTATTAGTGCTGAGCTTGTAAAAAGCCATTTAGCCTTGATTAGCCTGCTAGCTTATAAAGCAGCAGTGGACCCTTGGCTGGACAAAGCTGGCCAGGGCTTTTCCTTCAAACAATGCAGTTTCTTTTTTAACAGCTCCAATAAAATCCTCTGTGGCTCAGTCACCCACAAAACTTAGCAAAGGACTCTCCTTCCTTGTTTGAGGCAATGTAAATCTAAAAAAAAGGACAGGTTTTTTTTTATTTCTCTCACTTTACTGTGATTTTTCCTGTATTCACATTCCATGTTCACATGTATTTAAGATTTCTGGAGTTAGTCTTTAGTTGAATGTGCTGTTCACATGTTCTTGCTTCATGTCTGTGCTTGAGTGTAAGTTATGAGCTTTAGTGAGCACACTGGGACAAGCTCCTGGTCTGGTTTGTATTCATTTGTGGCCTTGATCTAAGGACCAGATATAAAATCCACAAAACTTCACATAAGATCCCCTCGCTCCAATGTTGCTGCTGCCGCAGTGGGCCTTCTGCATGGTGTGTGCACGCGTCTGAGTGAAAGTGAGTGGAATTGCGTTGTGTTTCCATCTGAGGTCCTCCACGTGGCGAAAAGCAAGCGCAGGAGCCCGACAGAGACAGATAGATGGCTTTGCTGCCCCTCTATTTAGCGCACTGTCCCCGACGCGTGCAGGCCATTTCTCATTTCATTAGTGTGGCTATATGTGTAGCTGAAGATCTCTACCATCCATCTCAATCAGGCCCGCGTCTTCATCTCCTGTCGAGCTACATTTTGGTCTCATTTGGTTTTGTCGCTCAGCACAGGAACCCACAGCTGATAAAATTAAATATCACTTGATTTCAAAAACTATTCCAGCATCTCCAATGCTGTAGATAAATAAACCTCTCACATGTATGTGCAGCAGGAACAGCAGCTGTAAATCCCTTTTGAGCATCATTCTGTGCTGCACCCTGTTAACTGAGGCCTTAACTACACTGACACACCATGATAAAACATTTAAGTCACTATTGATTTCCTGCCTCTGTCCGGTGTGCGTGTGTCTGTGCTGGTCTAAGGCAGCAAAAGGCAGGGGGTGGGGGTTCAGGTAAATCTTTTAAGTGCCTGCAGAGAATTTAGAAGAAAATAGAGGAAAAAAAAGGAAGCAGGAATGAGAAAGATAGAATGCAGAAAGACAGCACAAAATGCAGAGCAGCGACAGCACAATAAGGCAAAGAAGGAGAGGGAAAGTCTGAAACTGGGCAGAGAGTGTGTGTGTGTGTGTGCACGGAAAGGGGGGAGGATGGAGTGTTCTACCTTCATCACTTCCAAATTGAGGACAGATTCAATTATATGCAGAAACCACATGGAAATCACTCCGCATTGTTCCAGCTGTAGCACCGAATTTGGCAGCAATCGCATTGGTGGCATTGGAGGGACCATTTATCTTGGAGGGGAATAAGCGTCTCAGGCATCGCATGCGTATATGTATGTATGTCTGCGTGTGTTTGTGTGTGTGAGAGGGAGAGAGAGAGAGAGAGAGAGAGAGGAGGGAGGGAGGGAGGGAGCGCTCATTTATTTTGTAGGGGAATGAGCAAGAGAACGAGGACACCCTGGGAGGCGACCAGATCATTACCCATCTGGGATCAGAAACAGATAGAGATTTCACTAACGTTGCATGCGTGTGCACGCGGACACACACACACGCACACCCACACAACATGTATCAATGTAACAAAATGAGACAAATCTCATTTTCATTTGAGGATGGAAGAGCACAGAAGCTGCATTTACAGCAGCCGGGAAGGAGCGAGCCAGGAAATTGTTCCAGCGAGCCATCTGACTGCTTGTTCCAGTGAAATCATTCAGCATCTCGTTGGCTTCTTTTAAATGGATACTTCGATTAAGACATATTCTGCTCCAGGTAGCTACTTAAGCCTCAGCTGGAACACACCATCTGTGTCACTAAAAAGGCATGAGGAGAAATTAAGAAGGGAAATAAAACTTTAAACAGCAAAGATACAGAAATATCTGCTACATGCAGTCACCGTATGCGTAAAAGTGGGATATAAACGTAGGGCCGGATGAGTTACCATGGAGATTTATTCTTTGCAGGAACAACAACAGGAAATAAATACAACTTTTATTTAGATTTCTTTTTTATTTTATTGAACAAAATTATTCATAATGTCCTGTGTTTATATTATCTTCTTTAATGAATCTGCATCAAAATTTTACAGGCACGTCGTAATTCGGCATAGTTATCATCACATCTAGACTGTGAAGAAAGTCACAGTCGTAGATCATTCATAGTCGCCAAACCAAACTTTTTTCAATACATTTGGTGTTTAAGCTCCTCTTTTATTTCCATTACGAGATGTTGCACTTGGTGAAACATAAATTACCCATATCGTCTCCATTTCTCAACCCGTAAATCTACCACTGCCTCTCATCCTTCTCATCCAACAGGATAAGAGGATGAACTCAGTAGGACGTGTCAAGCCCATCCAGGGTTCTTCATTCTTAAAAACAGCCCTCTTGAAACTAAACAAAAAAAAAACACATTCACTCTGTGTGTTAGATTGCTACAGCCTGGACCACGCACTGACGTACCAAGAACTTTTCCACTGTTTTGTTTTTGGGAAAACTTTAAAAAGATCATTGCAATCAGCTTTCAAACAAAGAATAAGATTCGAGTTTGTGCAGTGCGAGGAGAACTTAACCTCTTCCTCGATACGACTGTCAACTTGAACCAACTCTCAATGATTTATACCAACTGTACATTTGCATTTGTAGCGGGACGAACCAATCAGCGCCGTCCGACAGCTGCCACTTAACACAGCAAACGCCGCTGCTATCAATATGTTTTTTCTCTCAAGACAAACACGCACACAGCAACACACAAGCCAAAACTGGGATGACTGCACAATAGACAACAAAATATCGAATGAATCCCTTCACTCAGCAAACACACACTCAGCTCCTGCCCGTTTCTGATCAATACACTTCAAGCTGCTCTGCTTATTCACCAATTATCCTCTCTGCTGATATTTAATATGAAGAGGACAAACCCACACAGTGCTGATTGAATCATTTAAATGATCTGTTGTATTGAGCCATCTACGAACTGAAGGAGTATGTCAAGTAAAACTGTGAACATCATGCAGTTAAGAACAGTGTCCTTAGTGGTAACGTTTTTATTTTAAACCACTGGTAAACAAATGTAATGACTAAGATATCCAGGAACAGGAAGAGGACAGCTAGGAGACTATTTACTGAGAAAGTGGCTGCAGCGGGAAAAGTTTAGAGAACCAGACAAGAATCGGGGTTTGGTGAGCTGCTCAAGTGGACAGAGGACTTGATTTCAAGACGCAGTGAGAATGGAGGACAGCAAGCTGGTCACAGTGTACACACCCCAGCTGTGCCGTCGTACACTGATACACAGCTGTATGTTATGTCAGGAGCTGTCACAGAACTGTATTACAAAGTGTGTGACCTACTTTTCGATTTCGCTGTTTTTACAGGTGCGCGGAGTGCAGGAGGAAGATGAAGGAGTGCTGGCGTCTGTCTTGCTGCTCTCTCCATTGCTCGTAGAAGGCATCTCTGTAGACACAGAAACAGACGGTTCATGCAGAGTTCACCACACTGCAGTTCAGGAAAATACATGCAAAGTCTGGAGCGGAACAGGTGTCTCAGGTGTTGTGTGCATGCATGTTTGCAGACAGAACGCAAGGAACCACGTTCAGAAATCAGTCTGGAAACGTTAGCTTTTGAATGCATTGACTTTTATTGTTATTACTCTTTGCATCTCAAAGAAATATGTTTGTTTTATGCATCTTTATGTGCCTTCTAAAGCTGCATCGTAATTTATGATTTTATTTCAACAACTGACACAATTCTACACAGTAGAACTGATGTGGTATCTCAATAATAGTCGAACAACTCTTGCTCTAATACAAATGCCAATATATCAATATATTTGTTTATTTGAATACATGAAGGGAAACCTTTTATTTTGGCTTAACTCACCATCGCTGGCCCATTTGGAAAATTCAGGTGTTATTCTGTTAGAAGGCATCCCACCACTGCAACAAAGAGACACATCTGTCAGTATACCTTCCATTTGGCCAGCTGTCCTTCAGCTACGTTTATATTTCATTGAGCGTAGACGGCTTCATACTTGAGCACAGCTCCTCGTAGCGCCTCCCTCTCCCTGGCTTCTCCTTGGTCCTCTCCGGCTCCAGAACAGGGTATGATGTCAGCCTCGGTGTACTGGGCTTTGCCGTACTCCAAGGTGTCGTCGCCGTCCACGTCGAGGTCGGCGTCGCTGTCTGCTGCGCTCTCCTTGATACTACATGTGGCAAACCCTGTTCCTGTGCAAAGAAAACAGAGAGACAATACTGACAGATTAAAAAGAGAACACTTCTTTAGTTCATAAAGAAGCTTCTTTAGCCAACTGTAACTCAACATTTGGTCTTCGACACAGGGTGAAAGTGGTTATTGTGCTATAAATATTGATTTCTGTAGGCAAAAGTAATGAACTCCTACAATTGTCCAAACAAAATCACTAATACACTGCATAAAGAGACACAAAACTGTAAATTGGCTTATCCTTGATGTTAGAAATATGCTATTCAAGTACAATCATTTCGCAGTTTCATGACAATTTGATTTTGTTTGCTTGTGCATCAACTTCATATCACCGTCAGATGTTTACAGCATCAGTACTTAAAATATGCAGGAGGAAACTCAAGTTTCCAGACAGCAAGGGGAAGAAAAGATTGCAATTTAGACCTTTAAATACTAATAAAATAGAGCACTCATTTGATCAAAACAGGATACTTCTATCTAATCCTGCACCTGTTTCTTTTCACATGCAAACTAATCAATAGAGCTGCAAGACTTGCTGACGGACTGCTGCCCCGTATCAGTACATACACAGTGTGTGCACCTCTCCTGCCCACCGTTACCACTACTGCAATGGGGCTCACTGATGTCATGAAGGCTTCTCAGAGATTTCAGTTCATTGATCACTTGCAATTTGCTTTCATAGAACATTTCAATGATTTTATTGTATGATGGCATCAAGTCTTTTAAACAATCAACTCTTTTTCTAAATGTGCCAGATTCCTGAATGAGTCCTCTGATAAAACCGTGGTGATTTTAAGCGCCAGTGATACATGACAATGTCAAGTACACACCAAACACACTTAAGATTCAACACGGCTCACAGATTAGAAATTTATCATAATACGAGGTCTTACGGCTTTTGAGCGGCACCCATCTGTTTTGGACACATTCAGTTTGCCCACCTTAGCGTTACATTTAGTATGTTTCTTCAGTGTTAAAGGGGGATAGAGGCAGTTATAAAAACTGAAGATGTTAAATTCATCTTCTCAGTGAACCAAATGAAATAACTAACTAAGGGAAAAAGACAAGAAGAAAGGGAGACGAGGTCAGGAAGAAAAGAAGTGAGGAGAAAGCCAGCGTTCAGACTTTGAATGAACTGATGGAAACTGACACATTGCCCATCAATCTTTGAGAAAACGAGGGGATGTGTGTGCAAGTGTGTGTGAGTGGCACTTCTATAAACCAAGTGATGAACGCTCAGACAAATCCTTACCACTGCCTGACTGCTCCCTTCAGCTCCACTTAACCACAGAGTCAGCTGTGTGTGTGTGTGTGTGTGTGTGTCCATCACTGAGTGGTGTCTCTTCAATGTTTGCTTGAGACTGTCTGTCCATCTGTCACTTAGGTCCTGTCTCTCCAACTCCTTGAAGGTGCGTCTGTGTGTGTGTGCTGTCTACCTGTCACTTAAACTGCACCTATCAACAACACACGAGGTAGGTGGTGTGTGTGTGTTTGTGTTCCAGAGTGTATGTCACTTACACCAAGACTGCCTGAGCTGTGTGTGTGTGTGTGTGTGTGTGTGTGTGTGTGTTGTGACTGAAGCCGGCTGCGTGTGACTTGTCAGGTACAGGCCTGACAGCCATCTTATTTACACCTATTCCAATTTCTACAAGCTCTCAGCTGGACTAGTGTGCAGCATCTGTGTGTGTGTGTGTGTATATGTGTGTGTGTGTGTGGAGGGGGGCAGACACAGCTGACATCCTTCCTTTTTAACCCACCTGTCCCTGTCTGTGACTCTCAATACTCCACTTCCTATAACAGTTGTTCTATGTGAATCTCTCTGCACCCTGGTGTCCTTGTCAGACTGCAAATCAGCTGCTTTCGCTTTTCTGTGACGCTTTTGTTAGAAACTGCTGCAGTTTTTCCTTCCACTTAACTTCGGACCCCCAGAAACACCGAAAATCAGCAAACAAAGTAAAAGCCTGAACTGTGGAACAACTACAAGCTACTCTGATGAAATCTGCCACGAATGCTGAACCAAATAAAAAGTTTCATTATGTCCATGTCGTAACATATATTTAAAGTTAGTTTTTTTCTTCTTCTTACCATTCTTCTGAAAATTGACATTAAAAAGTCTTAATTTGATTGTTATTGTGAAACAAAAATGTGTGAAGGTTTTCTCTTCATAAGGTCTGGGTTCAAGCAAGTGAATAGTCTTAATTTATACTTAAAAAAAACTCGGCTCTGCAGAATTTTGATGTTTTACAGATGAAACACTGGGATTTGGATGAAATCATAGACTGATGTGTTTGGGTACGTTCACATGTAGTGATTTTATTGTTTGTTTTTTTCATTTTAATCTGTCAATATTGTCTTTTTTTTTCACGGGGTATTTTTTTCAGTAGGAAAACTTTGATTTTACAGTAAAAGAATAAATAAATCTGCTCATCTACTAAACAAATTTTGCTCGTCTTAGTATTACGTCTTCATTCGCAGACTTGAGGCAGATAATGTTCCCACTAAAACGACGGGGGGGGGGGGTTGAAGCCATGTTCATTTCATATATTTAACTTCAGTTCATATCAGAGCTGTCCACATAATCAACAACAGCCAAACCTGCAGCGTCACAGACGGGTCCAGTCACTGCATGTTGGGACCACAAGAACTGTTGTTCTGGTACCCACGACTCAACCAGCTCCTCTTTAAACCCTTTACTTCATTTTTTGTTTAATTAGACAGCGAGCCTGAATGGAGATTATTGTCAGCATCGTTTATTGTCGGCATTTTAAAAAGCAGCCCATAGAAGCTTTTTTTGTCCTTCATAAAAATCTGTGGAAAAACAAAAAAACAAAAAAATAGTTTCAATTTCAATTGAAGGAATGATTTATTATTTTTTAGGAAGCATTCTCTAGCTGTCATATCTATCAGCGAAAAGCAGACAACGTGACTTTGGACTTCTGTCCTGGTTGGCTGCTGTGACAAGTGCATATTGCTTTTGTGTACCGTGTCACACATCAACGGGGACGAGGCCACCTCACAGAGCTGCAGCGGGCATCACGGCGGATGCGACTAAGAGACGAGAGAAAGTACTGATGGAGGACAAAATCAGAAACTGTTCCTAAAAATATGTTTGGTGCAACCTCAGTTTTTAAAGATTTACATTAACTTGTTTAAACGGAAATGATGATTTACAGTTCACACACCTGCACTTTTAAGGTGGACGTCCCTTGTACTGACTTTTGTGTAAACACACCGTAGATGCTAGTAACACATTCACTCTGCAGATGTGTGTGTGGCCTGTTTGCTCTGAATGTGTGTGATCCCGGCGCTTCTATCTGTCCCTCTAAGCAGTCTTGGCAGGCCAATCTAATCTGGCCAGGAAAAGGTCAGCCCCACTCTAACTGCCTTTCACTCACATTATGCATCCCCACCCCCTCCCCCACTTTTTCCTTCTCTTTTCTTTTCTCTTTATTTCTCCTTTTCGCACATTATTTTCCAACCTTTTTGTGCAGTCATTCCTTCTTTTATTACCATTTTCCCCCACTTTTTTCAGCTTTTCTGCACTCTTTTTACTTCCCTGCCTCTGTATCATGCCATTTTTCTCTATTCTGTGTGACTTGTTTCCACTCTCCCCTGTGTCAGTCCTGCTCCACGAACATTCCTCCTTCTCCTCTGCTACATAAAATGAATCAATACACACCCAGACTCACTCTTCCCTAGCAGTCCTGGACAGCCTCATTATCAGAAACATCTCCAGAATATCGCTGGCTCTTTTACATGTTAACTACACATTTCATCCTGAGCTACACGGTTCACGACAGCAATAAAAGAGACCCTCAATTTACATACAAGTCAACACAAGAAAGCTACAAGTACAGATCTGAACAGGCAGGAGGGATCAAAGGACTCATCAGGCCGACTGGCAGCTCAGCTCAACCAATCGACCGACCTCAGCAACATCCTGTTACCATAGCAATTATCGGGACCCCCTAAGAAACAGAGAGGAGGGGTGTCAAAGGTCATCACACTATCTTTCTGCCATTTACAGGTCACAGAGAGAGTGGGGAGCCATGGGGAAAGGGACCCAGACACAAAGACATAACAAAGTCATCTTTGAAGTCCATGTACAAAGCAGAGATTTCTCTGCATCTCTATCCTTCTGGGCCATCTCGCCCTGCAATAATCCCCCTCTTCTACTTCTCAGTCCCAGAAGACGACACAATATCAAACCTGAGCATCTGCCCGTCTTTGGCTGAATTCAGAGATGGGTTGATGCATTCCAAACTTTATTTACATGGAGCATTTTTCCAACTCTGAAATTTTGCAAAACAAATAGTAAACAGGTGCAGTAAGATATTATTTCAGTATTTATACACGTGAAGTACCCTACATGTATGGGAAAGGAGTACTTGTGAGAGGTTGATACCTCAATTAGACAATGTTGCAAGTATGTACATATATAAACAAGTAATCTCTGCTGGACTGAGACTTTCAAAGCAGCTCTCATAAAGTGAGCTCCAAGAAAAAACCTCAAAAGAACCTGGGAATCAAATCTGACTGCAAAAACACTGCTTAGCTGTGGCTTTAGCTGCGGGATCTCACTGACTGAAAACTCATTTTGGATGGATACGGTTCCATCTCAAATCCAAAGCTTTCACCATAATCAACAACAGCAAGCTAGTTTAAAGTAAGGTTGTGTTGGGAAAAAGAAGCCCTCTTTGCTTCAGGCTTTTATTCATTTATTTAGTTTCAGAAGCCAAAAGTTTAACTGGTATTCTAAAAACAGAAACAATCTACTATAAGTAGAAATGATCCCACAGAGTTTCTTATCTTACTTACTGCTAGGCTCAAAGTGAAATCTTGGAAACTTGAGATCTTTTTACGCAAAATAAACATTTGGTGGTCTTGCACGAAAAAACAAGGGAAAACTTCCAAAAGGTTTTGTTTAAGATTATTATTGCAAGTTTCATATTAGATGTTGACTGTAGCATTTATAAAACCCGCCTCTTTTTGACTTGTCCTCTAAATGCAAACTTTTGTACGCATCTAGCCAACTTGTACACGAAGATCTGCGGCTCATAAAACAGACTTTTAGACAGACAGTCCACTAGACAGATAAAGAAAGTTCTCTCTGAGATTTACGGTCCCTTTCAACCTGGCTAAGCCAGGAAGTCTTCAGTCACACAGAGTTGAATCATAAACTGATCTTGTTCCATTTCTTTTTCTGTCTCTCCTCTCCCGGTCCTCCTGCCTTTCTTCCCTGTGCTCTCAAAGGGAGGGGAAGGATGGTGGCACTTCACAGAGGGATAGGCTCTCTCTTCATCTCGCCAGCTGAGAAGACCCCCTGCAACATCTCTATATCCGTTTAGCCAGCCGCTGGCTCTTGAGAGCCTGCTGGATTCAGCTGTGTGTTAGAACCATTGAGGAGCTTTCAAGACAAAAATCCACCTTCTGAGCCTTCTGCTGAGTGTGTGTGAGTGTGTACGTTTCAAGTTGCTCTCCCCAGGCCACCTCAGTTATCTGCGTCACATCACAAGGTTCCCTATTAAGAGTGGAACAGAAGGGTCCAGGCTGTGTCTGCTCGTTTTAACGATGTGAAAGAGAGACGGACGGATGGAAGGCGTGTCTGGGAGACAGATGAAAAGGGGGAGAAGCCACCTCCCACCCTAAGAGCAGCACTTTGTTGCGGTTTAGTTGAGGATTCAGCATTGATCTGTCTTGTCTCCTCTCTGCAAGCAGAGGAAGGGAGGCAGGTGAGGCTGAGCATGTGTGTTTAACAACAGATCGAACAGGAAGAGAGACACATGAAAGTAAAGCAGAGCTGGGGGAGACAGAGATGACAACGACTCTGTACTTCCATCTGTGCAGATCCTTTTAGGCTGCTGTCTTTCTGGTGCTCATCTGCATAACTGAGGCCACGATGAGAGGCCATTGTGGAGAAGAATTAAGTTTAAATGATCAGGATGCGTGTAGTTATATTTAAGCATTGACTGAAGACATTACTGAATTTATTTGGTTTTTTTTATAGAAGTGCAACGGGTTGATTATATTGGTATTTTGTTTTAAAAAGACGCAAGAGCAGCCAATACGTTTATACAGATACATTTATCTGTGTCAGTGAGGGGATTTCTTCCGACTCACAGCACAGCCCCAACACCTTCTTCATTTCTCTACAAGCTGGCAACAATGTGAGTTGGAGACTATCTTACAAACTTCTCCTGAATCAACTCTGACCACATCTTACGCGACACAATGCAGCAACGTGGAGGAAAACTGCAGCTGAACTCTGTTAAGAGTGTTACCAGAACAACCTTTTTTTGTTTTACAGAAAGAACAGCAGGTGTCTGAATGTCAGCTTTACATGCAATTATAGCTGGAACCAAAACAGCAGCACTGGCAAAGGTGATTTTAGGACACAACGACGCATCTGAAAAATCTTTTTTTTTTGGGCTTTTTTCCCCCTGACTCATTGTTGACAATAGCTTTATTAAATGGGAAACATAGTGGTGATGCTGGTTGACGGCAGGTAAAATGCTGCATCTGTTACTAGACAGCATGAGCCAAAAAAAAACAAAACAACATGACAGCAGGTTACAAATATCCATGTTACACCAGCAGGCTGTGTGACAAAAGTCTACAATTACGTGCACCAGTGCAAAAATAGCAATCAAAATAGGGAAAACTTTTTTTTTCTCAGTAATAATCTTCAATTTATGACCAACATATTTACTGTAGTGTAATGTAGTCTAGACTGAAAAGTGTATCAATAAAGTTCATTTAAACAGTGCTCTCAAATGTTCAGTTTGAAACTCCAGGGCTACAAGTGGAAAAGTGACCAGAACAAAACAAACGCAATGACTTCTGACAAGTACAAATACAGCTTTCTTTCTTTATTTTTGTCTTTAATAGCAGCTTGAGAGTTAAGTCATAAGTTTTGACTATATCATAAAACCATGGATGTGCACTAATTTGTGAATAGTAACTAAAGAAAATGTTAGTAATTTAGATACCATTCTAAGCAACTGTACTTCATCAAGTCTCACTAATAACAGTGAATGTTTAATTTGTTCATTTGAAAGCAAAGATGCCAAATATCCTTCCATTTTGGTTTGCTTCGCACGTATATGACAGGAAATGAAATATGTTTGGATGTTTGAGATGTGGTCAAAAAAAAAAGGCATCAAAAAACATTTTACCAAATGCTTGATTTAGGGAAAAAAAAGATTAGAAGTGATCCAGGTTTTTCTTGCTTGAGACATCAAAGACCTGAATCTTGGAACATTCGGATCATTTTAATTTAAATGAATTTCATTTTACAGTATTAGCCTATAAATGCTTTATTTTTAAGCATTTGCAGCCATGATCCTACAAATAAGTTTGTGGCAAAAGTTAAATCGAAATTGAAACAAGTTTGACATAAAAAAAAAAAGTGGAGAATTCAAGGAATAAGTGGAAGACTTCAAAATCAAAGGGTTATAGAGAGCTATGTGGTTGCACATGAGGTGTGTTGTGTCACAGAGCTGCTGCTGCTGCTGCTGCTGCGCTCCCCAGTGACCAGCTCTCCCATCCACTTCTATAATTGCATTTCTGGGTGCACACACACACATACACACACAGCAGTGACCAGCAGGTCAATTGCCCAGCTAAATGTGTTTTCCTTCCCCTTGCTAAGAAGGTTGTGCAGGGCCTAGCCAAACTGAGCTGGGCTGACCCCAGGCCAAGCCGCACTGCCACCAGACCACTGGTACCATTACAGCTCCATGGCCACGCGCAGCACCAGTCTCACTGAACTAACAGTGTTCACCCAGTGAATGATGGATGAGCAGAGAAACACAGAAGGAGACAGACGGAAAGTAGGGAGGGAGGAGGGAGAGAACAAACTGCTGTGAGTGAGCGGGATGTTGGAGCTGAGGAAGGTCAGACAGTCATTCAACAAACAGACGACTGGACTTCGATGTCATCACACACCGCCTGACTGACAACACTGCTTCTTCAGACGGACAACCTGCCTTGACTGAGTGGTGAATGCAAACGAATAGAGTTAAATGAGGTGTGCTAGTGTGGGTTTGTACCTCTGAAGCCTCCTTCCAGCAAAGCCGTAGCTCTGATCCTCTTCTGCCCCGCCCATTCATACTCCTCAAAGCCCCGCCCATTCTCTCCGTCCATGTCTGCAGAGTCATCATCGGCTAAAGCCCCCTCACGCTGACACAACAACACACACAGGTCCACATTTTAATAAAGGCAAACTCTGGATAAATACAGTGTATTGCATGAGCCTACTTCAAACTTTTTCTTTTTTTTTACTTGACTGATTATTTTCTCAAGTGCTCTCTTTCACACTTTAAAAATGAATTGTGGTGGTGGTAGGCAGACCAGATATCTGAAGCATGTTTAACCCGTTGGGTACCGCATGTAAAACTTTATCTACACTGCACGTTTAAAGTTTGGGTTTGCAGATACTGAACAAAACATCTGGATATTTCCAATAGTTGTACCGCTTCCTGTCATTTTTTTTTTTTCTTTTGGTTTAAGAACACATGTGCAGTTACGATACACATTAATGGGAGTGCTACAGTGCTGGAATGCCTAAAGTGTGGTAGAGGAAAACAGGAATTAGTATCTCTACCTGCTTTGGTGGAGAGAGGTCAATGAGATGAGACGAAGGAAGTTTGTTAATTACAGGCGGTGATTTGTCTTTGGTCTACTCTAGAAAAGAACTATGTTAAGTATCTACAGGACAGGAGAGCGGGCCACTGGCTGTGCAGACTTCACGTAGAGGTTATCGAGCCAGCATCCCTGTCATACATACAGCAGATGTGACTGATGTGCTCATACGCGAGTTACATGCCAGGGAATCAGAAGAAAACTGCATCATATGGGAAAAACTGGAAACATGAATGTGCTACTTGAAAACAATGCAACTTTGCAGGGGCAAATTGTATAAATAAATGCTCAAAACAGTCAGACAGTTAAACCCATACGATGCAATCGCAATATGCCGCCAAGGAAAGAAAGTTAGAGGATGGTAAATCTCATGGAAGAATTACTACTGGGTTTCTGGATGACGGCACTGGTGTGATTTCAGAGTAACTACAGGAAATAGAGAGGTGACTGTAAGACGAGGGCAGATAGGCTGTCCGACTGGCGGCAGGAAGGGTTCTGGACGAGGACTGTACTACCTGGATCAGGCATTGTTCCACATGTCTACTCATCTCCTCCTCGCTCCCAGCCAATGGGGCACTGCACAGCGGACATACCTGGCCCCCCTCCTCAGGCTTCCTCCTCTTCATCTTCCCTATGCGGGCTGGATGAGCAGGGGCCAATAAGAAAAAAAAAAAGAAAAAAAAAGAAAGAGAGAAATGTTTAGAGTGGATACAGCTGTACATCGCTGCTTTCACAACTGTGGTACATCTATCCGACAGATGAATCTTGCTTGAGTCAGTCAGATTAAAAAAAAAAAAAAAATCTGTTTTTATTCTCAAGCTGACATGGTAATGAAAGGTGGCTGATTTGGCTAAACTTGCCACCTTCTGGGATGCGCTCAGAAAGAAACAGCTGGATGTGACAATCTCAATCCTATGCCTTCAATCTACATCAGTGTCGTTGCTCCACCTCTGTTTCTCCCTCCTTCCCTGGCCTTCTGTCACAGCTCCCCCAGCCCACCCCTCCACACACACATTTAATTAGAAATTTAACAGGCCAGAACAGCCGTCATTGCACCCCGAGTCTCTGTCGTTTTTTCTTAACTGCAAATGGCGCACAGGGACATTAATTTTTAGCTGGCTGGGAAAGCAAGGGAGGCCAAGAGGGACTGTGGCGATGGATTGAGGAAGAGGAGGAGGACATAAGGCAGACTGCCATAACTGCGGGGCAAGAAAATGGAGAGAGCCAAGAAGGGAGGGCTGACAAGACACTTCCTCGCCAATTCTCTCACTGACACTGATCAGGAGAAACATGGCTAAAGAGAGATCGGAAAAGGAGGCTAATTAGGTGCGGCAGGGACCTCGGTCCCCACAAATCCAGACATCTTTTTCTCTACATGAAAATGATGCCTGGTTCTGCATGAGGCCAGAGAGCACATCTGTGTGTGCATGTTCACAGAGTCTCCCTTGACTCTTGTCTTAGACTAGAGAGACAGAAGATGAAGAAGGGGAAATTAAAAAAAAAAAAGAAAAAGTTGTGATGAACTACAACTAAGATAAATCATTCCAATGATAAATATAATAAAGATGTGTTGGGAAATCAAAGTCATACCAAATCTACAAAGGTTGTGTACAAAAAAAGGAAATCTTATTTTAAATACACCGCTGAATAATTATTTCGATCACTTTAAAATCAAGAAATGCACCTTTTTCTAGAGACTAACTTTGACCAAATACTTTGGCAGATACTCATGTTTCTTTCAGTTATTTTCAACTGAAATAGTTTTTCCAAGTTATACTTGTCTTTCAAAAAGAAAAAAAATAAATCAATGGTACATTTTATTTTTCCACCTTATGATTTTATAAATACAATCAGTAAAATAAGAAATGATGTTTAACAACATTCTGTGGCTTGAAATGTTCTTAAAAACAACAAAAACAACTGAATCGTAAGAAGTCAAGATGATCTTAGCTCATTAGATAAGAGCCCTTTGTATAGAAAAAAAATAAAACTTATAAACCATGAGTAGAATTTACCAGACTAACAATAACAAAACTAATAATAATAATGATGATAAACTACATAAAATGACTAGTACAAAACTCATCAAGCCTGTAAGAGCCACAGGGGTCCTAAACGTGACCTTATCAATCACCATCACTCCTGCATTAGTGGTCCTACACATTTCAAAACATCAGTTAATAATTCTCCATCATATATATGCTCAATAAAAAATGTTCACTAGTCCTTTAATACAACTTTGGTCACTTGAGGTGATCAATTGTCAAGTACTTACCTTGCAATTTTCATTAACTTTACAATTAGATATAATTTTATGTAATTTTAATTTTCAGACAATGCAATTGGCAACATTTCAGTAATACAGCAAGTCACGTATTTCTGAATCACATTCAAAGCAGTTGAACAGGTGTTATTTGTGCTGAAATGACATGTGTACGTACCATTCAATCTCGTTTGCCTGTTTGCCCGAACTCGTAAAAATGTCTGCAAGCAAAAGAGGGGGGAAAAAGAGGGAGGGGATATTCATTAGATGGTCAGGAGACGATATGTTGTGTTTACAAGTGAAAATAACGATGTTCTGAATGGGATTGCTATGGATGCTGGGGGACTGTCGGCTGAGTCTGAGCTGTGTAAACATCCAAACCTACTTCTCTCTTGTTTTCCACCTCCTCCATGACTGTCAGCCCTCTGCTACAGCTCCATCGAAAGAGCCGCTAAAACTCTCTCCTGTAAAGAGGCCGGGTGTGCTTCCTGAGACTGTACATGTCAGCAAAATAAACACTGTGTCTATAAATGAACACGGATGGAAAAGGATTGAAAGTGGCGCCCGACTCGGTTGATACCGTACAAGCCCGACGCCATGTTTGCTTGTTATGATCACGTGAGCGCGGAAGAGCGGAAGTAGGAAGACGTCATTTGTTGTTGCGCATGTTAGCCGCTAGGGGGAAGCAGCGGGTTTTATTAGGGGCGTCCCAATGATAGACTTGAAGTTTTACATGTAGATAATCACACATGCAACTCTCCTTAAACTTCTGTCACATCACAAGCATTTGTAAAATTCCTCATCGATGAAAAATGGAGATTCCTGAAATCTGTTCATCTTTCTTTCTGAAGTCTGACAAGAGCTTGCCTCAGAGACATCCATCATGTCTGTGATGTCTTCACCACTGTAGATTTTTCTAAATGTGTAACAGACGTGTTACATTTAGCTTTTGCCTCTAAGCAAAATCCCATCTGTGTGTTTGGAGTCAGTCAGGGATGAATCGTGTACCATAAACATATTACATCTACAATCAGCGGGAATGCATCTGTGGATGTCATTATAATTGCTAAAAAGTCTATACAGCAGAAGAAGAGTTCAGTCCGTTTGTTCAAAATCAAGGGGGCATTCCACACATATTTATTTATTTATTTGACTCTGGAGTGGATGTTAAAACCTCACAAACTTCAATAAATGCACTCTGTTACTTTCAATCACTGCCATCTGTGAGATAAATTATTAATCATACACTTTTATAAGCATTTCTGGAACATTTGGGGTCCTGGCTAGTTCAGTTGCCTCGGGTAAATTACCTGCATCATTAAAAATAATGGTCCCAGCAATAAAAGTACAGTATAATGAAATTAATTGAGGTCAGATTCATCTGTCCTTTCCACCTCTGTCGATTGCAGAATGTGCACCTCAGGTCCACTGGGATTCAAACCCAGAGGCCTGCATGTGTTAATTATATGCTGACTAAAGCATTCCCACTCTCTCAGTTATAGGTAGACTACCCTCTCTTTGACTCTGCAACAACAGTCCTCTCACCATCAGCTCATCTCTTGTCAGTGAGAGCTGTCAAGCAGCCAGGCCCTCACCTCCAACCCCCTCCCACCAACACTTCAGTTATGGACCCAGTGGCTGCGCATACCACCACCACCTTATCATTATGATACACTCACTAAATGGCTGCTGATAGGTCAGGTTTTTAGAAATGAGAAGGTAGAGTGCACTCAGATTGACTGGCAGAGAGGAGGTGGCAAAGTCTGCATTATGCTTTATTTTCAGGGTGCTAAAAAGAGTCACCATTGACTTAATCATTTGTATAATATAAGGTGATTTCAGCAGTTTCACTTAATGAGAAAATCTCCTTTATTGCTATAAGGTCTTTATGAGCTGTGTCATCCTAACGTATGGATGTAACGTCTGCATGGACTTAATAGTTCTTATTTTATGGTGTTGGGGGGAAACCCACTTAACCCTGAGATACATCATGGCCAGAGGAATTACCCGAACAAACTTTGATGAATCGAAGAGATAAAAGCAGTCAGGGTGACATCTGAGATTTAAGAAGATTGGCCTGTTAGTCAACTTAACTGCTGAGAAGGCATAAAACCCCAAATTTGCCATAATTTTTCCACTACACCATTATATGTCATAATAACAGAAATTCATTATTTGATTCAATACATTATGGAAGTCTTGTGATTTGCTCCAATGTTAATACACCCAGAATGTCAACGCTGAGAATGTGCCTTGCATTCCTATCTTCATCTTATCCTGATATTTGAATAAAGTGTATTATTATAATAAGTGTAATATTTGAGTCTTAGGAAGTCTTTATATGTCAGCAGTTTTACAGCTGCATTGTAGCTACTTAAAAATACACACATCCACACATCTTCACATCAGGAAGCATTCACTGTTTCTCAAAACCATAACATCCAAAATTGCACATCCTGCAAAGGAGAAGGGTGGGGTCAAGTTGAGTCCACTGTCATGAACAGCGATGGACAACTTAACTCGCCTTGCGACTGTACTAAACTAATAAAAATCACTAAAATTGCTCAGGAGAAGTCTGGATATTGTAAATTCATCTGTGATATGTGGCCTCTACTGGAAACAGACAGGTAAGATTTCAGCTGAGGCTTACACAAGCTCTGTGTGTGTGTGTGTGTGTGTGTGTGTGTGTTTCCCTGTGTGTGACCTGGTATCTGTCGGAGTGGTGGGCATCCTCGGACGACAGGGGTGAAACCACTGGAGACTCCCCCTCACGCTTGATGTGCACGGACAGCAGCATGGACTGGAGAGACAGCGAGAAATAAAATGTCTTTTTTTCTATGCAGATAATCTTGTTACATTACCACCTCGGGGGCAGTACTTACAGCAGAACATGTCCTCACCTGACAGCAGTCTCATGGGAATAAGCAATAAACGTGTATAAAACAAGGGCAGTGCCATTTCCAAATACAATTAAATCTGATAAAAAATGTACCAAAACTTCTCCATGGTACACATTACGTACACTGCACATTATTTAATTTTTTTTCTTTTGAAACTACATACTATACTACTATTGTGTACTGATTTGCCAACACATAGTACATAGTATGTAGTATGAGACAGTTGTATAGTCTGTATTGAAAGATGAAAATGTGAAGAGAGGAAGTGGCCAGAAGACAGCTGAAAGAAAACTGGTGAATTGTCAGATGATGAGTATGATGGTACATCTAAAGCAGCATCATAAGAGCAGCATTCAATGCAAAGTCTATTCATGTATTACTATAAATCTCATTCAAAAAAAAAAAAAAAAAAATCAGTACTCTGAATCTTTACCCTTGGAGGAAGCAGTGTTGTTGCTACAGATGTTGAGAGCGACACGTCTTTAATGATGACTGTAACCTGCCTGACTTTGTCTATAAAATCCCTTCCACTGATTAAAGTTAATGTTTATGGGACGTTAAGAGGAGTTAGGGAAGAGTAGGACTGGAAAGAGGGGAAGCTTCAGGAAGAAGGAGGAGGAGAGGAATGGGAGGAGGAAGGATAAACATCTGACAGGGAAGAGTGTAACTGTCTGACATTACAGTACACTCCCTGTCCATAAATCTGTCCGACGACACGCTGCACTCACAGGCTCCATGTCTTTCTCTCAGACAAATATACAAAAATATTCTCCTTCTAACTCACTCTGAGACAAAGACAGTCCAGGAAATTTCTTAAGAGAAAAAGAGAGACACATTTTCTTTCTTTCTTTCTTTCTTTCTTTTTTTTTTTTTTTTTTTACAAGTCTTTGTCCTGACATGGTTGTGGCTCATTCTACGAATGTGTGTGTGTACTTCTTTTTTTTTATTTGTGTCTTTGCCGCTGCTTTTTCTTTTTTTTCTTTTTTACAAGGCAACTATGAAATATTTGTATTTACAGTCATCTTCAATTAATCAAGTGGAAAGGGGCAGAGCAGAGGCTTAAGTGCTCGACAGCAGTAATCTAATAATAATATGTGAGAAATGACCAACCTCCAGTGCTGCCACAGTAAATTGGACATTATGCATGGTCCTTTTCTGCCTCTGTTTGAGTTTACGTGTGTGTGTGAGGGAGTTTTTTCTTCTTCTTTTAACTAGGTTTAAAAAGGTCAGGAATCCTTTACCTGGGGGTGTTCTAGGAATATGCTTAAGTTTTATCATTAGAATATGACATTTAATGGTATTCAACAAAGAGATTATAAATGAAGGTCTGCCTCAAAATTTGATCTTTAAAGCTCAACATGGGAAAAGATCAGAGCCGAAGGTCCAGTCAGATTAGTAACTGTATCAACAGCTCATGCTACAGAAATCCGGACATGCCTTCATTTTTTTCAGATAGTGAAGCACGCGACATGAATGTGCAGGTGTGGAGTATATGAAAGGATAGCACACGTTTTCCCTCTATCCTAATCACCTTATCTTAGCAAGTGGTCCCAAAATATACAAAAGTATGGCTTAATCTCTGGTGGAGCAGAGGCGGCCGATGCATTCTGGGGAGGGGACGACTACAACCGGTCCATGTGCCTCAGACTGGCCCTCTCCATTCTCCATGGTCTGCCTCTGAATACTAAACAACAGCAGTAAGATGCACAGTCACGGCAACAGAGGAAGGCCAGCGATCACCCCTCAACCCTCCCACATCTGCTTTCCTCAAGTGCAAAACCAGCCGCAACGCCGTAAGCACTGCTCTAAGCCCAGGTCAGCACCCAAAGGTGTGAGGGAAACAACGAGGAGATTCTTCATTATTCGAAAGCGCTTGTGCATTCATGTGCAGGTCAGATGCACTTTGTCTTGCAGTACCTGACCATTATGTGGGTTGTGGTTAGAAGTCAGGACAAGCAAGGAAGTCATGATAGACTGATGGAGAAACATCCCAACAGATTTGATGTAAATTGAAAAATAAGGTTTTGCTTATCCAGTGTCAGTTAAGTAAAAAAAAAGAAAAAAAGACCAATTCTGCAAAAGTTAAGTTGAATTCAAATTAAACTATTAAAAATCATGTTTACTTGATATATTGCACTAAAACAAATATTCCTCAGAGGGTATAAATAATTTACAACATAACTAATTGTGAGAGGAAGAAATGACAAAAGTAAAAAAAAAAAAAAAAAAGAGAGAAAACAGCAACAACAAAAAATACAAATAAAAAATAACTTTTTTTCCCCTTTAATTCATGAAATCCATCCAAATCTCATAAAGTTACTATTCGGCGGTGCCGTGGACTTTTCTTTCATGCCTATCTACAATATAAGATGTAAGAGTAAGAGGTCTTTTAAAAAGGTCTCAGTCTAGCAGCAAGTGCTGGGCTCAGAGCAGAAAAGCCACTTGATGGAATCATGACTCTCCCCTCCTGTGATTTGACATTGTCTTTCATTTTTCTCTTTTTCTTCCTTCTCTCTAAATCTCTCCCTGTCTCGCTAATTGGAACAATCACAGTACAGTGCCTTTTGGTGCCACTGCCTGTCGGACCATGGGACACTGATGCAGCTCTGTGTGAGTGTGGGATATAAGACGGAGGTCTGCAGCACATCCAGCTTCTCCTTAGTGCAGCAGAGAGGAACAGACACATCAGAGTGACAGCATGATGGCAGGACTGTGAGGAGCTACTGCACATTTTATAGAAAACCAGTCACAGTGTTCTGAAATCTAAGCAGGTGAATTACAAACCACATACTCTCTTAAAAACACGAGGGTAATCTCACCTTGGGGGTTCCTGGAGTGGCTGCTCCATCCTTGGGTGAGGGGTTCTTACTGCAGTGGAGAAAGAGGACACAATGGAATTTAGTGAGGCTCTGTTACATAATGAGGTGCTGCGTTGAATCTGGGAACAGGTCCTGTGCTTGTTCGACAGCTCCCTGGGTGAAATAAGCAACAACTTTAAATTTAACTGGCGGCTCATCTGAAACCAGTTTACTAGAGCTCTTCATTTTTCTTTGACCATCCATCCATCCCTCCCCACTTAAACACAGAACGTATGCAGAGGCAGGAGCAGGTGATAACAGACTTTGCAGCAAGTTGCATTTGCCAGGGAAGTCAATCTGCGGTCACTTTGACTCAGAAAATATCCTGAGGACCATCAATTGACTTGTAAACATTATAGGGAAGCGACTGATTGCATGCTGCATGAAACATATATGACATTTTACACTGCATATGAAGAAAGTTGAGTCAAAATGTATTAAATTGAAAGCCTTGTGACTTTACTCAGCAGCAAAAGGGACACATGACATTGTTGCTTTATTGTGATGGCTTTTTCTGAAGCCACCAACCCAACTCATTCTTGATTGATCTGCTTTCCCTTAATTTATTTTATTTTCCCTTTCTTCTTCTCTGTTATCCATTTCTCTCTTTCTTTCGTCCTAACACAGGGATACATTCTTCTGAGCTTCACCAAGCGTTGCGACGGCTTTGACACTGACATAGCAAGGCAGGGTTGTCATGTTTGCTCTGAGAGCCTGTTAGCACTCCAAGACCCTCGGACAGTGACAGACCGTGGAAGGAAGAGTCCCTAAAACTGAATTGAGCGCAGCCTCTAATCTGAGAGAATGCCTTGGTAGATAAGGGATTTTCCTTTTCAATGGCTGGATGGGTGGATAATAATGAGAATAAGAAGCCTTATTTATATGCCACTTATCTGAAAGAAGAACTTACAAAGTGCTGCATGAGAATGCACGAGGGCGTGGCAAGAAAGATAACTGTGCAACTGCACAAACTCAAGTCGAAAGGATGATGGATGCATCAAGTACTTGAAAAGTACATCCATCCAAGTTCTTTTTATTTGGTATTTATCATCAACACAAAGTGTGACTTTTTTCAGTTTCAACCTCTGATATTTCCTTTAGTTCTCGTGGCCATAAAATAAAGGTTCATGAGATCTGAAAATCATTGTAGGATTGTATTTTACACAGTGTCACAAATTTTGGAGATGGGGTTGTATATTCTATTAAATGTGAGATTTGACTGGATCATGGAGGTGGTGTGACTATAAGATTCATTATCAAGCTATCAGGCTGGCCATGCTGCTATGCAGTTGGAATCTGAATAAAAAAAACAAAAAACTACATCGTAGGTCTCATTTAATTTCTCTCTGAAAGTGGCATGTGAATGGATAAGAAGAGGAGGTGTTGATCTCGCTTGTGCAGAGTACTGGACATAGTCTATGACTATAAACAACTTTAGGATTTGATCAGAAGACCAACAAATAACAACAAAGTTCACAAAAAGCTATCATACTAAAATAAAAAGCACAGGGTCAGGTACAGAGGCTGAGCGCATACGTACGCCTATATTGTCTTGCAACTGTGTATAAGTATGCACAGGCCTCACCTTCACCAACAAAGAGAACAAACATGGGTGACACAGTCAAGCTGCCGTGTAATGCAGGGGAATCTGCCAGGATCCACCCTCTTCACACACACTTCTTTTACTCCTTTCCTATCTCTGTCTCTGTCATCTCTCTCTCTCTATCTCTCTCTCTCTTCTCACGCCATCTCTCTTTTATTCATTACCTGGAACCTCTGCAGAGGCATCAACAATAACAGCTGCCTCCACCTGCTTGTTGACTGTGTCAAACAACGACAAGAGAAGGAGGGAGCGGGAGAGGGGACAGCCGTTGCATGCCTGCCACAATGGGAGAAAATTGCCACAGTGACAGAGCTGGTGAAAGAGAGATGAAAGGAGAGTGAAAAAAGGGGGGAAATGTGAGGTGAGAGAGAGAGATGCGTTGAGGGAGGCTGAGCGGGCAACACAAAGAGAAAAGATGAAAGACGACAAAAATCGAGAGACAGAAAGAGAGCGAGTGATGGGAGAGTTGGTGTGCTGCCTCCACTTCTCGTGACTTCACGTCTCTGTTCGCCCGCTTGTATGAATTTTTGATCATGGTGGTTATGGGGCTTGGAAATTCCAGCTGGCTGCCATGCAAAAGAAAAGGAAGGAGAGTGGAAAAAAAAGATGGAGGAAAAATAAGGAATGAAAGATACAACTTAGAAGGTTTAGGGTTAGGGTCTATTTCCCCACCATGTACAGTCTGAAATGGACAGCCTGAAGATGGAGCGAGAAGCTATGAGATCATGAACAGGAAGCTGTCACATAGTATCGGTACAAAAGATCAGGTGGTAGGTCAAATGTTCTGTCATTTCCAATAAAAGTATTTAAAGTAGTGGCAAGTCATTTACTTGTCGTTAGTTTGTGTGAAACCTGTATGAACCACATTACGCAGCCGCAGATACACAGCCAAATGTACAAAGCATTAAAATGTGATTACAGAGAGTCTTCAGTTTGGGTAAGTCCCTTCTGTCCAAGCTAAGGACAGACTGATGTGGGGACTTGCAATGAAGAAATAAAAACATGGAAATATGGATTCCAATAAATTCCAATAAAGCATCTGTAACTGTCCAAACCGAAACTCAAATATGTTTTTTTTTCTGTGGATCAATTGAACCCGGTGGAGAATGCACAATGGTGATATCAAAAGCAGTTGGCTACGGACGACTAAAACTCAGAATAGTGACGTTGGTCACAGTGATTTATCAATATGAAGAGGATGCTCTCTGAATTTGATTTAATTACAGATAATTATCTGATTTTGGAATTTACAGTCCCACTTCATCACATGAAAAATAACAAAAACAAGCAAAAAAAAGAGTCCTGTATTCTAAATTCACCAGTCTCAGGAGCCAGCAGCAGTAGTTTGAAGTGGTATGATGAGTAATTTGTAAGCAGCTCCGTTCACTAAAACTGCCCAGCCATCTCAGCCTGGTTAAATCTGCATCGATCTTACAGAAGCTGAGCCAGACTGGGTTTGACTGACAGCCTCATACCTCTGCTTCCAACCAGAAGGGTGACAGCAAGAGCCACGATAAGATGAATAAGTCTTTTCTTGCTGGAAATGGGGCGGAATGGAAGAAAGGAAGAATAGAGCAATGGTGCTAAACTCAAGATACTGATTGCTTTTTGCCTCCTTGTGTCATCTGCTAGAGAGGTGGAGGCAAATTGATTATGGAGGAGGGAGGGGAAGAAGAGGAGCAGAGGTATGAAGAGGAGGGGGAGATGGGTTATGTAGATTACTTTGCTCCCCCTGAACCACCTGACATGTATAGGGCAGGATGGATTTCCATTTTCCAAACTCCTTGTTTGTGTGTGATTTCCATGTCCACACAGGAGCCGTGGCCCCCCAGCAAGTGACAGAGCTCATGGTCACAGGAGAGGACAGGCTGGCAGTTGTAATCAGGCACACATGCATTTACATGCAGCACGGACAGGAACAGTGCAAAAACAAATACAAACACATGAGAACAGATATTTAGGCCAGGCAGACGTGGTCCACGCACACCCCCTCGTTTCCATATCCATGGCTCTTTCATTCAGCCGGCGCTGGGTGTCATTAAAGGCGAATTTACTACAAATTGGACCAAATTCCCTCTGTCACTTTCGATGATGGCAGCTCCCATGCGGAGAGTCAGAGAGAGGGAAAGACAGCGAGAGTGTGCGCAAGCATGAGGGCGGTTTTGTGATATAAAACAATCTACTTCTGTTTTGTCTACAGGTTTGAAAAGAATTTTTGGTGTTTTCTTTCATGTAAAGCAAAAGTCCTCACTGAATATTTAGACCTGTGAGCCACTGCGTCCCTACTCTCAACTGTCTTCCTTTTTTTTTTTTTGTTCATGTAGTGTGTCTCTGGGTTAATGGCAAGTAGGTAAATCAGCCAAGCGTGACGTTAGCCACCATCCCATCTCGCTTAGGGATGACGCGATTTCCTTAAATAACCGCATGTGTGGCAGAGAGGGGAGAGATGTGTGTGCACGTGGGGCCTAAGCTTTCGCAGGTTAGTATCCAGAGGAGAGGACAGACATCCAACCTTTATTAATAATTTAAATGCAAACACTCACACACACACACAGACCTTGATTTATCACAACATGATGAAAAGCTCATCCATTAGCCCTATTTGTATATAGTTTATATCACTTTTTTGTCTCAAAGATCCACTTTTTCCCTCCCCTGATTTCTTGATTTTGGATATTAACTATCGCCATGACAACTGCGTAAACTGCATCTCCTGATGAAGACTTCAAATGTGCCTTCATCAGCAGTGACGCTGGCAATAACTTATCTAGCTGTAGTGAAAGATCACAACAAAGACTTGTGAAATCCAGAGATAATTAAACCAAAACAGAAGATAGCAGAAAATAGAAACAATGTGTTTGTTTAAAAACTGACTGGTTTTGAATATGGGTTTTAGAAGGTAAGCTGCTTTCTTACTGGTTCTGCCAAATTATATAAAAGATCAGTTGAGAAGATGATGATGATGATGACAAGAGGGTGACAGCTGTTGTGAAAAAAAATGTGAGGTACTAAAAAAAAAAAAAAAAAGAAAGCCTGAAATAGGACGAGGACTATGGATGCATAAAAGAGACAGAATGGATGAGATATGAGAAAAGAATTAGATGATGGGGGATGTGGAAGAAGAAGAACAATAAGGATGACAGGTGCAGCAAGAGGGACAGAGGGAACACCTGCAGCGTAAACGTGAGGTAAATGAAGTGTGATTTCTACGTGGGGTGACGCTATCTGGTGCCCTGTTTCTCTGGGTTAATGGGGGCTATCATAAAGCTGGGCTGCTGAGGTGGACACTGGGTCACACACAAACACACCCGCGGAGAGGCTGCACCCACAGGGACACAAACACACATGCACATACACACAACAAGGCGCGCGGGTATGGTGAAATATGGATCCTAATGGTTGTGTCCTATCGTTAAAAGGGCTTGGAGTTGATTTATCCGTCGTAAAACGGCTCGTGCAACTGCCACAAGGAGAAGAAGGGGGTGGCAGTGAACCTGAGGTCACAGGTTTGAATCCTAATCTCTGTAGGAAACACTTAGCTTTACGTTGACGGCATGCTTCTGCCTTTTATGCAGATTTATGGCACCCAAATCTCTGCATAAGAGAAATATGTCTTAGTGACCTGACATGAAGGCTGAGCTGAAATGCAGCGCACGGATTATTGGCTATGAACGCTCCAGCTTTATGAGCCAGCGATTGTTGTCTCTTTTGTTTGTTTACCCTAAATGACCCATCACGCATCAATTCTATTCTAGCTTATTAAGACAATGTTTTTGGTTTTTTTTGTAATCAGTATGTTCCCATTTAGGACCTACCTGAGGCATATGGCAGCTAGCCTCTCTATTTCTGTCTCCATGTGTTCCTGTAACTCTCCGGGCCTGAGCAACACCTGGCAAATTGGACAGACTGGAGCCTGGCTGTCATACAGGGACATCTTCTTTTTACCTGGAGAAAGGGAGCAGAGACAGCAACAGTGACATCAGCACAGACATTAGTAAGACAAACAGGAGCCTTGCATTGGTATTACTACCACACATGCAGATTTCAACACATTGTTCAAATCTTTTTTTCTCTTTTTTAATTTTTAAAAGAAATTTTATTATGAATTTGAAGCTTAAAATGAAGGAAACTGAGTAATGAATCCTAAAACATCAGCATGCTGTCCAGCAAACAGTAGCAAGATTTGAATATTTTGTTACATTTTATTCTTCTACTCTAAAGTTTTAGATGACAAGTGCATGTGTAGGTTACACACATACAAGAAGGGGGACAGAGTATTATACAGTCCCGTGCACATTCTTGTGTAATGTCAAAGCGGGAGGTGGGGGAGTTAAAGAAGTGTCTGCCAGGGATGAGATAATGCTGTATAGAGTCTGCCAACAATACCTCACTTCATTGTCCTTGATAAGCAGGGCAGCAGGGTGGGGCCCACCTGTTTTTGTGTGTTAGCATGTGCGCCTATGTGAAGTATGTGTGTGTAGTAGAAAGCGAGAATTCTGCACACAGTAGTTTTTGACCCTTTGTTATTGCACATGTACGTGTTTAACAATGTAAATTCCACATCTTAGAGTTTGCCTCTGGATCAGTCTGGCTTGGCTAAAAATAACAGCTATTGAAATTGTGTCATGGTTTAATGTTGGAGGACACTTCCTGATTTCCTGTATGTAGCCAATCAAACAAGCTTTTTTTAGTCCATGAACAAAAGGCTCCGCCTCAGCCAGGACATCCCGTTTAGACTGCTTGTCACCATGGCAACATGAGGGCCAGGTAGGGGGGGAAGTCCCTCTCTGTCCTCCCTTTGATGTTACTCACTTTAACATGCATGCACACACACACACACACACACACAGCACACACAACCATAAACGTACGTATGCAGCCCTTGGGGTCTGTGTATCTTTGCTCATATGCTGGTTCACAAGAGGACTCATCAGGAGAAAACTAGTGGGGGAACTGTCTCTCCTTGTATTTTTCATGGTGCGTTTGTTTGCTTGCATACAAGCTTGTCTGTCTCTTAACAATCCAAAGCACCAGACATACGTGACTTTGAAAAATAGGAAATAAGTAACCTCTTCACTTTTTCTCTCTGCTTTAACACCCATCTCTCTTGTTCTCTCTTTCTTTCCTTCTGTTTTTTGGTTCTCATCCCTCTCACTTGTACCTCTCTCCCCTCGGTGCTCTCTTAAGATATTTCATTTTCTGTCCTTGTTTCCCCATCTGCTTGACTCTCCCCACCTCCACCTCGCACCCTTTTCTCCCCCTTATTGCTTTGACAAGATAATTTGAGTCACACTGAAGCCGTTGCCATCTAGCACCGCAAACAAAGAAAGATCCCATCCCTGTCTGCAGCTCACGGGGCTCCTTCAGCTACAGACAAACTCATTCTTAGGACTTCCTGACGCACTAACACAATTACACAAGTGTGTTCCTACATTTGTTTACATTTGTAATATCAGAAAGTTTAAATGGTTCATTTTTGAAGTCTGAATTTAATTTTGCATTATAAAGCTGTTTTCTTTAGTACGCTGTAAGACTTTTTTGTGGCAAAAGAGAATAAATGATGAATAAAAGAAAAGTGTATGAATCCACAGACTGAATAAAAACTTGCAAACTCATTTCTTGATCAAAGCAGGTTGGTCTTAAGTTCAAGTCTGGTCTCTGCTCCAACAATGCACCACATACCGTCAACTCACTGCTGCACTCTTGAACTTTTTTTGAAGGTGTATTTTAATTAAGAACATGAGCTTTTGTTTCGTCCCTAAACCTGACCAAACAGCAAAACAGTGAATACCAAAACAGAGGATCCCACACAGGACCCCGTCTTAAAACCTCAGAGATTCGACCAACTTGATGGTGATTTTTCACAAGTACTTCCACAGATTTTGGAGCAATAACCCATTTAAAAAGCATTCTTCCTTTGTCGTCAGATGTGAGATGAATTCATCCAAATCAATGATTTTTTTTTTTAACCTTGTCTGTAGTTACTGTCTCATGTCCTTTCTTATTCTCAATCCACGTGCTTGTTTTCTGTTTTCTTTTTTACCTATTTTTCCCGGTTTTCGTCAAATGTTCCCAGAGGGAAGTGAGTGATAGCAAGAGAGACAAATGGACAGATAAATCCAGGAGAGGAGGAGAAGAAGAGAGGGGGTAGATGTGATGCAATGTCGCACACCAGGCTTGTCATCCCCTTAAAGATGATTAATGTTGGGGTACGACACACACACACACACACACACGTGTACCCACACATCCTGCTTCGGACCTCACAGCTCAAACACACCCTCACCCTGCGGCACAACAAGGGAGCGTTTAATCTCGGGTAGCGCAGGGAAGGCACCAGAACTGGGGAAGGCGGGGGAAGGTGGAGGATGGAGGTAAGAAGACGGCTGGACAATAACAAGGAAATAGGCCTGACAAGACTTTTTAGTGGTGAGATTCTTCAGTGAAATGCTGGCTGGCAGAATGAGCGATAGATGGATGGATAGATGGATGCATGGATGGAGGAAAGGAGAGAGGTCTGCACCTCCCTGACAGTAATGATGGAATATAGGCCAGATTCCATCCTAATGTGCCAGGATGGATGGTGTCTTTCTCTCACTTTCTTTTCCTTCTCCTTCCTTCCTTCCTTCCTTCCTTCCTCTCTTCAGTCTCTCCATCTGTCACTGCTCAATCTCTTCAACTCTTATTTGCCTTTTTCTTCTCTTTCCATATATCTTTCTTGCTCCTCTCCACCTGTTCGTTATTTCCCCTGTCACCACATCTGACCACATTCCCTCCTTTTCATCTCTGGCCACTTGATCCACTTAATGGTCCTTACTGGTTCTGTTCAGGTGACAAAACAGTAAGTCACTGAGCTGGCAGGAAGCACCTGCCCTGACTATTCACATCCTCTGTCTGATTTATTTACTGGATGCTATAGGACTGGCATAACAATTTAGCAGGATGAACTCAAGTGGCAAATTCATAGACTGAGAAATGAAGCCAATGCAGATGTCCTAAAAAAAAACAAAAAAAACAACTACAGTACCTGGAATGGCCACATGAGGCTGGCTCCAAAAGTGAGTCAGTTCACATGGCTGCAACGTTTTCAGCAGAAATAAATATATTCAAAGTCAACATTTCCCAGAATTCTCTTCTTATGACAACCGCACAATATCTTGCCTCACAGACAATCTTATACAGTAGAAACAGAATAACTTCATGCTTTAAGTTCCACACATTGACTGTAAAAAACTGGGTGAACTGCCTGGTCGCAGAGAGTCTTTGAAGCCCATTTTCCTCAAACCACATGTCGCCATGTTGCAAAGACGCAGGAAAAAGTTGTCGAAGCCAACGGCAGAGCCAGTAGCTAGCTCTCATTCAAGCATATCAAATGAATCGGGGCATCTGATTGGTCTGCTTTATATTTTAGTATAAATTTATCTGATGTGGTACAAAAGAAATTCACCGTCCGTACAGTTGTCATGGATGCAAAATCTATGTATAGAGTACAAAACCTATTTTTGTCTGCAAATATGTTTAATTCTGCTGCAAAGTTGCCACTTTTAACATGGAAGTCAATAGGGATTTGCTCTGTTTTGGTGCCATCATCTGGTGGCCAGTTGAGGAACTGCAGTCAAATGTGCTTCCTGGATGAGCTTCAGCTCGGAAGTGGGATGATTGCTGATTGGTTCCACATCATGTTTAATCTATTTTAAAATGCAACCTGTCCTTGGTTAAGCTTTTACATCCTTAAAGTATTGAGAGGTGTCAAACCAACAAACACAATGAGTCATCATAGATACCAGATGGTGAGGAGGAGAAAGTGAAGTCACACTCAGTGGAGAGCAAGAGGTAGTCGTACTTGTCCCCATCCCATATTTCATCACATTTGTATTGTTTTACTTCCACCTTAGCCTTGAAACATCTTCTTTTCTTCCTGTCATGTAACTGCTTTATCTTTCTTTTCTCCATTGCTTGCAATTTTCTTTTTGAACACTGCTTCCTCTACACAACAATACGTCTTGCCCTTTTTCCTATCATTTGTAAACCAACAGATATGAATGACAATTATAGCATATATTCCAGAAAATCAATTTCTGCTTTCAGCGGTACTGTAGTCGACAGCAGAGGAACATTTGTTGAAAGTCCATCATCATGAGTTTAATGTCCTTTAACACTTTAAGGAGCATCCATCATCTCCCTTCATTTTAAACTTTTCCTCCTCTCTGTCTCTCGGTGTGCGTCTCCCTTCTCCCTCAGTCTCTTCACTCCAGATGAAGTGGGAATCAATAGATGCTAGATAGCACAGGCTACAAGTCACAGACTACAATGGGATGAGGTAAAAAGGCCACCTCCATGGTGGACAGGGATTGTCAGCTCAATACTCGCTCTCAATGGGGCCTGAGATAAAACACCATTTGGGGTGTCCTCACGGCTCAATGGGCTAAGAGGCAACGTATGTGCTCAAAACACTTTGGGCCCAAATCCCTTTATTGGGCTGTACTGCGTGTCATCTCTTCACTTTTATCTTTTTTTCAGTATTGCTACCTCTTAGGAAGCAAGATCTGCATTGTACTCAGACCTGGAATGGATTAATAAAACATGTTTTAGCTCTGTTTTCTTTCTTTTCTTTTCTTTTTTTTTTTTTAGATGCATTAGTTCTTCAAACGAGACAGGGAATGGGGTTCAACATTGACTGTCTAAAAAAAGAACAGAAATGCTTGACTTTCCATGCACTTGATCATTTTGCTTTTATATCTTTCTTTTTATGTCTTCTGTAAGGTATGGAGTACACTTGTAAATTATACACACAATCAGCTAATGAGTGCTGGGCATGTAAACTGGGTTTAAGCACAACAATAAGAATCAGATAAGAGACCAGATTTATTAGTCGGTACACATACAGTATTTTATGTGGGTAGAGCTCACACACAAACTGCAGAAAGCGCACTTGCACAACACACTAGTACATTTTCCAAATGGAATTACAAAGCGTCTGCATGTAGACACTGTTTTTCTGTCCTTGAACAACTGTCTTCTCCTAATGTGCGCATCCACACAGACTTCCATTCGCTTACCTTGCTGTTCCCCTAAATGAGTTTTTTGACATGCATCAAGTGTTTATGCTTGCTACCTCTCTTCTCTCATCCTCCCTCTCCTCCTCCTCCTCTTCATCCTCCTTCCCTCCCCTCCCCTCATTGCTCGCCCAGCCGGTTAGCTATAACACCCGCCAACATTGGTAAACAAGGAAATCTCTCAGCCACGGCCCGGCGCGTAACCGCATTACTGCGCCCGATAACCTCTTCAAATAATGTGCGATAAGGGGAATTTGATTTGATTCACGGAAGGGAAGGAGGGCCACTTCTGCTCCCCCTCTCCAATCTTTTCCTTTTCCTCCTTTATTTCTTTTTCGTTCTCTTCCCTCCACCCCATTCTCCTGCTCTTCTTTTCACTTAGCCTGAGGGTCCAGGCCTCCTCCTCCTCCCGCCACATTCCCTCCTTCTCCCGAATGACACCTCCTCGCATCCGCAATCAAATAAATCCCACCAAGGTGTCAGCCTTCATTTTGACTCTCCCCTGTCTTCTGCCCGACCAACGCAAGGTGAGGTGAGAGGGTCCCCGTAAAGCCATCATCTCCATAATGGCAAATATGAGCCCTAAAGCCCAAAACCAGAGGCCACATTAACACAAATGTGGCTAGCTAGTGTGTGTGCACCCACCTCTGAGTGAGTCATATGTTTTTTCTTAAGTGAGTTGTGATTTAAGCAGCCTAGACACTGATCTCTGCCCATTGGTGTGTGTTTGCGTGTGTGTGTGTGTGTAAAACAGATGAGGCTGCGTGGCTCATTCAGAGGACATTTGATGAAATGGAACGGGGGTCAGCTTCAGTTTGCCACCCGGGTTGCTTCACGTTACTTTGTGCATGTGTGCTTTTCCTGTGTCTCTCAGACCTCCTGTGTGTGAGTGTGTGTGTGTGTGTGCAGTCTTATTCCCTGACAGTGATGCATGGTGCTTTTAAATAGCACTCCTCCACGCCCTGCTCAAAACTCATCACCAGGCTCTTTCGCTAGCCCTCCCTCGCTCCCCGGGGTTGTCACTTTTAGGAAAGCAAATGAAATGTCGGCTCAGCGGAGATGAGGGATGAAGAGATGGCTGGATTGAGGGATAGAAGAGGGAGGAAAGTGTGTTTGTCTGTGTGTGCGCGTGCCGTGTTAGCCCAGCCGTGTTTGCTGTCTGTTTAAGTCAAGAGACTCAAAATATTTCTGCGCTCGAACGAGAGGAAGAGCGAATAAAGTCTAGCATGGAAGATGCATTTACATGGACAGGACATTTATTGTACTTATTGTAAAAAGAGTGTTTACTCTGTCACCAGGAAAAACATTTGGCATCAGTAAATATAATTTTCAAAACCGCATTGCCTTAAGTATCAACAAATCAAATAAAAATGGCATGTAAATTAATTTTAGAGTGTTTAGAAAAGAAACAAGAGAAGCCCAGGACATCAACACATCATAAATCACCAGCTGCCCAGTTCTGAACATTTGCTGATAAATGGTCATCTGATGAGCATCTGTGTGTGTGTGTGTGTATGTGTGTGTATGTGTCACCATGTGTAATATGGCTTGCACTCCTGGGACTGTGCACGTGTGTCTGCCTCAAAGACATGATGCTAGTGAGGTTATGTCCAACTACTGACAGCTGTTTATCCAATCAATCACCTTGTCAGCATGTGTGTGTGGGTGTGTGTGTGTGTGTGTGCTTTACAGAAACAGTTGTGTGACAGAAAGAAGTAAATTAATGGAGCATTAACCACGCACTGACCCTTGTGAGCAGAGCCACAACCAGCAGCCGTGAGCCAAATCTCCGTTCGAGACCCTAACAAGCACAAATACAAGCAGTTGTCTATAATTAAAGATTCTGAGCTGTTTAAGGTCTGGAAAACTGAAATGCTTCTTATTGCTAGAATCATACTTGTTTGCCGTGTTTTTGAAACTGAATGTGTGCACTTGTACAATGTGTGACGTATAGATAGAAGACATTTCAGCCTAATATGCAAACAACAAATTTAACATGCACAACCAGAGTCAGCCTCAGTGTGCATGTCTATATGTGTTTGTGTAAAATTAAATGGGGGGGGGGGGTTCTCATTTCTCCACACTTGAAAGTGACTGTAAAAGCCGCTCAGGGACACACCACTTCACTAAGAGGAATTTCCTACACATCGTTCCTCTCTCTCTCTCTCTCTCTCTCTCTCTCTATCATTTATTTTTCTTTATCTTTCTCATTTACAAGCCCCTTGTCTTTCCCTTTTCTGTTTTCCATTCTTTTAATTCCTCTTTTTCACTGACTCTCATTATCTCTCTCCCCGCTGCTTTCATATGGTCTAGCAGCTGAATTAATTACCAAAGCCAATTAACACAAGATTGGCTGATGTTTTAACTAATTAGCTTTAATGAGGGTGCTGTGGCTGCTTGCACCGTGTTAACTGAATCCTCACAGAGGAGGAGGCAGCCTGTGGAGGCAGGATGGATGGGTGGATGGATGGATGGATGTACATAAGCTCTCAAGTTATCATTGAAAATATTCAGAGCGCAACATGGTACCACCCACCGCGTTGTTGCAGCTGATTTATCATTAACATCATTGACCTTTTGCACAAGAAATCATGGAAAAAATAAAAACAGAAAGAAAAAAAAACATTATTTTTGAAATTGGCACAATTGTTTTGTTATTGTGCGAATTTGCTTCATTTTCTAAGTAAAAGTTTTTTTTTTTTTTTTTTAATCTAGCCTAGTTTTGTTAATATGCATCATATCATCACTGTGTATCTCCTGGTTTATCTTTGCAGCATTAGTTATGGCCAAACGTGTCTGGGAAAGATATGTAGCAGATTAAAATCTTAAATCAATGTCATGCTGTCCTCTTAGCACCAGATTACGTGCTGCATACCTGAACTCCATCCTCACCTGCGTCTTGATAGCAGGATCATAGGAGATAAATGTGAATTTAAATAAATGTCACTTTGAGTCGTCTTAAGGATATACTATAAAATTCCACTTTATGTCATCAAAAGAGATTTGAGCATTTATACTACCATAGATTCTGCTTGGGAAACCTCTGATTTTTGATATGAATATTTGATGTCAGTACTGTCACGGCTGTTTAACACACTGTGCTGTTTCTGTGAGTTAGTTGTTAATATTCTAAATTTGGTTTAACTTAAAAATTTTCTTTATATTTTACAGCTTTTATAGCTTAATCATTAACAAGGATATTAAATGCATATCAAAATCCATCTCAAGAGTGTGCATATGTGTACTTTTCAAAATACACACAAGTTGCATGAAATCTATTAAGAAAAAAGTTAAAGCAACTCTATAACTATCGGCAGATACTTGTCACAATAAATAGGTTCTACCATGATCACCAGTCTCTCTCTGCTTCCTCTCACATCTTGCTGATCTAAAGGCATGAAAGCCGGCAGATTGTCTGAGGTGGCCATAAAAATCTGCATGGCCGTGTAAAAGGCTTAATGATTTTAAAGTTACAAGAGGAAAGAGCCTGCAGTTTGTCTCATCCATCAAGTCTAGCACCACCGTCGTAGCCAAATGGCTCTGCCACCGAACCTGGAGCTCAGCAGTGCAGGGCAGAACACAGCCTCCCTCCCCTCCAAGTCTCTGGAACATTTTACCTCGGTGCAATTACAACTGCATTTCTTTTCTTAAACTTTGCATCCCTTTTCATTCTCTATTTTTTATTTCTGTTTTCTGTTCTTGGCCAAGAAGTAAATAAACTAAATATGAACTGTTATTTTTGGTATAAAACAAACAAACAAAAAAAACAGTATTTAAATAGAATGTGTATTATGGTTTTGGGAGTTGAAGTCAGCCCCCTTTAACTGACTCCATCCATCTTTTCTTTTGCATCTTTTGAATTTTGGAGCTTTGTCCTTTAAACTTCAGACAGCAAGCCTGGGTGGAGCAAAACTACTCTGATCTGGGTTTGTGATGTCATGGTGTCCAAAACAGCTCCCAGAATGCAATTCCTTTTTTTTCTCTCTTTTTTTTTCTAAACTTTTCATTCCAACTGTGCTATTGATTCCTTAGTCAACTCAGACACCCAAATACAAATTAATGTTTTCATTTTATGCCCTCTTTAAAGTATTGATGAGCCTCAGTGAATATTGTATCTTAAAACTGGCAACTTTTCCTCATCAGAACAAGTTTTGATTATGAGAAATAGGATTAAATAATTTCAGGGACTCAAACTAAACTCTTCAACAGCTGTAAGGCTGAAAGATGGTCATTAGCTTGAAGCTCTCTGCAGACCTGTGACACCTTCTCAACCATGTAAAGCTTTTAACCAGTGGTTCCAAAAATAAGCACTCAATATACATTCTTTCACATATTCAGAAATTCCAGGACAGTAGGACATCTAGCCCCAACAAAGTGAAGACAAACCAAAGGACAGGTTAACATGAGATAAATATACTTCCATTCTCATATCCTGGAGGTGATGTGGTCATGTGAGAGAGTCATGGATTTTCCTCCGACACATGAATGCACTACCACTGCAGCACCTTTCACACTTTCTTCCCCTGCTCTCCTTTCTGTGTTCTGTTCCTGCAACGTCGGTATGAACAGACTGACTGAGAAACTCGCCTTAAAATGCTCCTTCTGCCTTTCTTCAATTTGTATTTTCACTGTGTGAAAACATCTGAAATATTCTCACCTTGCCACGAGTTCCTGAAAAAAACCAATTGACAAAATATTTGACATGATTTCTTTTTTTTTTACCCAAAGATAGTATATTCAATCTTTAAAGGTATTAAATGTATGCATGCATGTTTTTTTAGAGTTCCTCTGATGCAAAAAGAAATAATTCACAGAGTGCAATGACAAGCATCAGGACCTTTAGATATATGCGTTCTATCGGCAATTGTAACGTCATTCAGACACAAAAGCAGCTCCAAACACTCAGATATACAGCCTTGGTGACAACAATAGCCAAATGTAAATCTGATAACTGGATGAAATTGAACAGTCATTCAAACAGACCCATTTAACTGGGAAGCCTCATGAGCCTTTTCTTTTCTTTTTTTTTTTTTTACAGCACACACTATTTTAGGCATGTGTGTTTGCAGTGTGTATGCTGGCCTGTCAGCAATTGAGAAGAACCTATTTCCTCTTGCAGAATCCCTGGCTCTAAATGATGGATTGATATCTCTCTCGCTGTGGATTATATGCGTGTGTGTGAGTGTCACTGGCCCTCTCAGCCTCTTGCTGCCTCTCCTCTTAGGCCCTTATCAGCTCTTGTCACAAACAGAGGATAGGGGATAATCCTTCATACAAGGGGAGCAGTCTGCCCTTCCATCTATCTCGCTGTCTGTCTAGCTGTCTGCCATATTACCCGTCTCATAGGAGAGTCAGCGGAATGGAAATCAGGAGCACACAAAGAAAAATTTCTTTATTTTGCTAATCTCTTTTGGCATCGCTGACCTGGTGAGCCTAATGAGAATGAAAGTCACTTTTTTTTGTGAGCTTGGACGGATCATACCAAGTTTGTTGTAAATATGGTATTGTCACTGAAAGAGTAAAAGTTTCCAATTTTGTGTTTTCTTTAGGTGTCATTCTGCTGGGGATAAAGAGGAACCAGACTACTTTGGAAAGACAGATGCTGGGTCTCCAGGGTTCTTGCTCATCCCTCCACTTCTGGATGCTCTGTCGTGGGTTTGGTTGTGTGCAGTATCTTTATGTCTGCAGTTGCTGTGGGTCACTGAAAGCTACAAACTGGTTGACGAGACTACTTCTTTAAAAACTTTTTTGTACATTTACAACATTTCATAACGTCTCAGAGCTTCATAGGCACACTTTTCACAAAGTCTGATCTTATAAAAATGCTTTTGCTGTGAAATGAGAGTTTACTGAGCAATAAAAACAGACAAAAATAAAATAAAATAAGCTAATGTTGCCCCCACAGACCTGTGCCACTTGAGGAAAAAAAAAAGATGGATCAAAAGGATTGTTAATTTGGTTTAGCCTAAAGAAGTGGCTGTTTTGTACCAATATCTGTCTGTCTGGAAGGAGGAATGTTTATAAAATATACCCGAGTGGTAACATTCGATATGAGCAGATCAAAAATGTCTATTTGCGGTCGTGAGGTATTGCACACATCACACCTGAGGCTATTCTGTGTCTGCAGGGGTTTGTGTGTGCATCACGAGGCTGCAACTGGACATCATTGTGATCTTTATCAATCCATTATCTCTCTGCTCTACAAGTGTCTGCCTATCAGCTCCTCATCCACCCCGTCTTTCTCATTTCCTGGTATTTTCCATTTAATTCTTTGCATTTCCACTTTACACCTCTCTCTTGTTCCCCCTCTCCCTCTGGATGGTGATATCACACTGTCCAATAGAGGGGGATGTTCCGCTACTCTTGGTCTCGCTGGCTCTTTTTGTGTTTTTTCTTTCTTTTTTTTTTTGCAGAGGAAGTAATGTTCCATAAAAAGCCCCATTACATAGTCCATAACTCATTATTATGTTTTTCTTAAATAGTATTTTATAATCAATACAAATTTTCTAACAGTGATGTTCTGTAACATTACTTTTCTGTTGGAGAGAGTTTGAAGTCTTTTGTTAAATAATTGTTGTTTATGAAAGAGCAGGGGAAAAAAAAACAAAAAAACAACAGCCCCAAATTGTTAGCTAAATGAAGCTGTAAAAATATATTGGATTTTTTTTTTAAATGTGTTTTTTGAAAGTGAGATCTATTTTACAAAGTGAGCTTTATTTAAGAAACAAGTGTACTTTTTCTCCATTGAAACAAACTTAAAATTCTCTGAATTATAAGTCGAACTGTGGAGATATAATGTAGTCAGGTAGTCTACCTTTATTTGTGCTCTGAGGTACCAACAGATTCTGTATGGAGACCGCTTGGAGGCTGTGAAACGCTCTCTCTCTCACACACACACACACACACGAACACAAAGCTAAAATCAATAGAAAATTAAAGAGGCAGAAAGAAATGGTTTCAGCTCACACATTAACCTTTCTTCTATCTTTTCTTTTCTTCTATGTTTTCTCCATTTTCCCCCCCCGATCATCACTCCTTCGGCTCTTCTTACACTTCCCCAGCCTAAGAGCCGAAGGCAGCGTTTCAGACAACACGAGCGCAAGTTTTGGAGAAGGAGAGTAGTGCTTTTTGAGTTTGAGGAGAGGACGAGGTGGCTGAATGAAGGATGGGGGGGCGGTAATGGTGCAGAGGCAACAGGGGCTTTGGATGCTTTCTCTGTGGACACACACACACACACACACACACACACACACACTGTCTAGGGACTCAAATCTCAGAGCAATTTTCAGCCCGGATGATTGGCAGCTTGATGTGTATTCTTCCCCTACAAGACTGGCTGATAAGTCTACCTCTCCTCATTCCACCCCACCACACCTCCATCTCTTCTCCCACTTTCACCATCACTTTTTTTTTTGTTTTGTTACTGTGACACTCTCAACACCCCCTTACCCTATTTCCCTCCTTCTTTCCTCTCCCACCTCTCTCTCTCCATCGTTCTTTCCCCATCTCTGTCTCTCTCTCTCTGGGCCTGTTGTGGGGACTATTACAATGACAGAGGCGATAAGGGACATTTATCACATGTGCGGCGGTCTGAGCGAGAGAAAGCCCTCAACAGGTCTGGGTGGAGAAACACACTCACACACATGCACACACGCACATTTGTGTCCTGACACACACATGTTCAGCATTGAGAAATGGAACATGCATATGTGCTAAATACATGCAAATGTGTAAGCACTCGTGCACGCATACGCGCAGAAAAATAAGCACTCAGAGGCTGCACATGCTTGCACACTACTGCATAAACTAACACATCCACTCTCTCACACACACAGACAGAATGTAACGATGGCTCATCCTCCTTTTCCCTGTTTGGTATTTTGCAGTTGACTGAGGCCAATTCCCCATAATTCAATACAGTTGAAAAATGAAACCCCGGTAAATCGCTACAGCGATTTTACAGATCCCCGCTTATCCTCATAATTCATTATTTCCAAACTGTAACAACATTACATTTCATTTGTAATGCTCTGCCTGCCTCAGCCATTTGCCAATTGTTATATCTTATTGTTTCCTTCTCCAAGGGGGAGAAAAGTGAGTTATTGGGGGAGAAATGGAAGCTGGCTGGGACGGCAGGGCTTTTCTCATACACTGCCAGCTACCTGTTTTTCTGTTTCCCAGCTACATGTTTATTGTTCTGAATGCCTCTGGATCTGTTCTGTCTTCTTCTCCATGTGCCTCTATTACTGAGGATGCTCAGCCAGGACTGAACAAATGAGAACAGAGCTTTTGTCTTTTTTATGGTCAAGCAATAAAAAAGCCTATTGTTTGCATCTGTACGCACACACACACACACACACACACACACAACACGCACTTCCATGGGCTGATTGTTCTTCAGCACCGTGGTACAGTCAGATCCACAGCTGGATCAGTGCAAGGCAGAGGCTGGTGCAAGGATGGACCAAGGATGAGGAGGAGTTCAGGATTCAGGGGAGAAGGACTGTGAGGAGAAAGAATGGAGGGATGGAAACGGAGGCAGGGTAAATAGCTGTGAATGCCAGAGATGTGGAGGAAGAGTATTTAAGAAGTAAGATGTTGGTAGCTGAACATCTATAAAACTTTTGATATACTGATTATGCATATTACAATGCATACACAGCTTTTCCTTTTCTCTTTTTAGCTAACTCCATGCAGTTTGTTTTGAAAAAAAAAAAAAAAAAACACTATCGAAGCAGAGAGAGAGAGAGAGAGAGAGAGAGAGAGAGAGAGAGAGAGAGAGAACGTTTGGCAATTTAAAACCTTATACTGCTAGCCATAAGCTTTTGTCAATACTACACAGAAAACTCCTTTCACACTCTTCACTGTGAGCTGTGTTGAGAGGGGTGTTTGCAATATTTACAGCTTCAAAAAGACATTCTTCAAATGGAGAAAAAAAATCACTTAGATCAAATACTGGAGTTGCCATTAATCTGTGAGCTAAAAACATGCTTTGATGTCTCTCTTTCTCACACACACACACAGACACACAGGCTGAGACACCATTCTTCCTGTAATCCCACATTTATCACAGCTGTAGCCATTCTCCAGCCCTGCCCATGTTACTGTACCCTGTCACCCTGCTGGCTAAACAAACTGCTCCTTGATGTATGAGGGCCTACACTGGCCATAAACTTATTCACTTTTAACTAGCGTGCTACCGGCTGGCAGTGGCCAGACATCAGCTTTACTGTGTGTGTGTGTGTGTGTGTGTGTGTGTGTGTGTGTGTATAGCGTATGAAAACTGCTGGTGAGGAATTAACCCCCTGGGTACTGCTTCATAACTCACTCTTCTATTTCTTTCCTCTCCCTTTCTTTTCCTTCCCTCCCTCTCCATCCATCTTTATTCCGTAGTCCAGGCATTAGGCCTGTATCTATTATCCGTTAGACTGTGTATGTGTCTTTGACAATAGAGGAGATGGCTCAATGTTTGAAAAAAGGAGAAGAAAAGAGAAGAGCTGCAGGTGAGAGAAGAAGGCGACGTGCACTTTTTATGGAGTGCATATGTTTAATAAGAAGTGGTGCGTAAGTATGTGTGTATAGACCAGGTCAAAAGGCGCCTTGTTAGTGGAGACCATTTATCACTTAGCCCTAATATGTGTCTTGTTAGACAACAAACCATTTCCTTTTGGGGAATGACTGAGAGGAGAAAGCAAAGTCATCAAACTCCTCTTGTCTTCCTTGGAGGCAGCTGCTGTTTTCGCTCTATTTCCCTCCTTTTTTTTATTGAGTACATCCAGATAAAACAAGAGACTGTAAAGTTATAACTAACATCAGGTTTATGGTTGAGCTTCTGATCTTAGCAAATTGGCTCATGTGTCAACCCACACCCATTCCCCTGTCTTCCCATGATCCTTAGCTGTTTTATTGACTATACGTATTTATTGTCTCCGGTCAGTCTGAAGGCAAATGGATGATACGCTAATCTGGCTGAACACGTTTAACAATTAATTGATAGCAGCGGCGTTATCAATACCATTCCCTCTTCTCTGTTAATGGGCTAAAAGACAAAAACAACTAACCTGTTGATACCTGCACAGCAGGTAGACGTGCGCACATGTACTGGAGCAAACATACAAATGCAAACGAAGGCCGACACACGTATACCACGTCAAGCAACACCACCTAGTACGCACAGCTACTAAAGGTTAATTACACTGATTTTTTTTTTTATTCCCCCCAATATTTTATGACTGCAGTAAGGTGGACCTGCTCGGGCTTCCTTCTTATCAAGCAATAAATTCATTAGCGGCTAACACACCTCACTGGGGCAGCTCATTTAGTTCAGACAAACGAGATTAGAGGAGACATGGGTAAACAGGGTGGAACTGGACAGAGAGCTCCAAGATCATACGACAAAGACACATTCACTAAATGAAAGACACTGCGGTTCGAGTAGCATTGCAAGAACAAAATCTGCAGTTTAAGAAAAATGGGGGTAAAAAGCATGAAGGACCACTGATAATACAAAAGATTTCCCCCGCAATTATCATAAAAATATTCGCCATATGTAGAGTGTTCCATTCATGGGATGGCAGTGGTTACATTGATTATTTAATAAATACTGCCAGCAGTGCTGGTCGTCAGCCTTGGCAATATATGACTTGCTACAACCAAACAGCACGAAGATTAACAGTCGTGGGCTAATTCAGGTTTCACAGAAGATGCTGCAGGTCATTTAAGTGATTTTCATACATTCATTAGATTTCTGTTACGCCTCCTTGATGAGTTCCGTTTCTGAACAGAAATGTCAGAATCAGTCGAAGCTGGGCTGAATTAGACATGTCTATGAAGTGTTTACACTGATTTATTTATTTTTTTATACCCTAGCAGGTGTGGAAATGGGAGAATACCAACTTGCATTAGAGAATGCAGAAATAGAGTCACTGAACACAAGGACATAAAAACAAAGTGCAGAGGGGGCATAAGTTAGCTATGTGTTTACTTGGATACTTGGACAATAATATTCAAATTTAGGCAACACTGATTAAGAATTTAACATCAAACTTAAATCGCGTCATAATTAAATTAGCAGTAATCCCTTCAGACATATGGAGGGGGTTGAGGGATGGTGGATGGTAAATTTTAAATAAAATGAACCATATTTTCCTTATGTCTCTAATTGCTCCACCTTGTTTTTTAATGAGAAATTAAAAGCGATGCTGCTGCTGGTGCTGAAAACAGATTTTTTTTTTAACTAAAAACATAGCAAACGATTGTCCCACTGTTTCTGCTATGTTGACAAGATGGCGAAAATCGAGAGCTGTAAGAGTGTCAGTGTCCATCGATCCACACTCGTTCTTCTGACAGTTTTGAGTGCACCATCGAGGACAGAGCTGTCAGCGTGAATGCACTTTTCCACTCAAAACAGAAGATATTTGTGATTTGGAACATATCCATGATGATAGAATATGGTGCTGTAGCCAAATTACTGTCCTCTTTGTTAAAAATTAGCTCAGAGGCTGTTAGCCTGCAAGCGACGAATGTGGTCACCTATCTGAGGAATCTCTTGCCCACTCACATTTATTTGACAGAAAAAAAAATGAAGAGCTTTATTCACTCAGGAATGAAACTAAATGTTCATTAATATGGCTTTTGTGCTTTAAGAAAGGAATATAAAGAAGTATTTTTAAGCCTTTTGAGATCAATACTGTTTCTTTATAATGAAAGGAGACTATTTTTATTAATATGTTTTGTAACAGGTAAGTTATTGAACCAATCTATACTCACCTCTTCAGTGATGTAAGGACTGAATTAATGAGGATAAAATGCATTTGTTAAGGGGGAAAGGTAGATTATCCAGACATTATCATACACAGAAACCATTTTCTTTAAACACACAATCTAACTCAAATGGATTTACTTGCTCTTTCTTGTTGAGTTAAATTGGCAAATATCACCTGCTGTGTACAGAGGCAGATGCACATATGCACATACTAGAGATGTCACTTCTTTCATCTCACATCAAAAGGATGCCAGCTAGAGATGCCAGCTCGAGATGCCAGCAGACACATCAAAAAGTCAATCAATCATAGGGTGGCGTCATTAGGGCTTATCGTACACACAGGATGTGACAGCTTTGCATCTCTGTGGGTGCTGTTAGGTAAGTGCAAGCAGACACACATAATTGCAGTCAAAAATACACACTCAAACAAAGAGATATACATATGTGTGAACATTAACAAGCCCACCTGGTGCACATGCAGACACAACACTTTGTGTTGCCACAGCGTTGCTACTTTAAGCTGCGTCTCATTTACACTACAGAGTGTGAGCAGGCAGATAGCGAGGATAACAAGCCGATCAGTTGTATAAGCTTTCATCTAACAATGCACAAATAGAAGCGTGTTGGCGAGATTACTAAATGTGAAAAATGTACCTTTAAGCAAATGGAAATGCCTCTTATTTAATACACACTGGCTCATTGTGTGCTATTATTATCCCAGCAACCTCTGGATGCAAAAACTCTGTGATCCTGAATTGAATGAATCAGTGGTAATGTGTAATGTTGAGGCTGAATACCATGAATGCATAATTAGAGATGCAACTTTCGTTGCATTTAGTTCTTTGAGTCCCATTGACCAGCACACACACATGCATACACACACATATACATACTTAAACATAAATAAATCACATTTTCCCCCCAAGAACAAAGGATACATAAAAATATTTGAGAGTAAAATGATTCTTGTTACTACTACATCCCTTCTACAGTAAAGTATTATGGGAATTTATTTTAGAAAGGGAGTGTGCCTGTATTCAGGTCTGGTGTGGTGATCCAGGATAAACATGGATTATTTACTTCTCCTGCAGTATGCTTATTTGCAGAATGAAATGAGAGCCGGATCTTTTGGGATCAAGTGGTTTTTATATTTGGAGGAGCAGTGTTCTTGAATTAAACTACCTTTAAGCTTTATATCAAGCACACTGATGCACACAGCAGCTATCCTGGAACTTACCAGCATAGACATGAGACATGCATCTAAATGATGCTTATGGGCCAATTTCATCACAAAACATTTTTAAAATTAATGATACTGTCTAAGTTGTGGATGTATGGAGCAACTGAATAAAGTTGGGTGTGTCATGAGTGATTTATTTTTGAGGAAAAAGTGAACGAGGCCTGATTCAGTCTCGGTTGTGTAACACGAGGAAGAGGTTAACCTGTGTTGCCAGTCACTCGGCGCGGCAGCGTAACTACAGAATATCCGTTAGCAGTCCTGAAACCACACACACCATGCAGCCCTTTTCCTTTACTGCAACGGCTCAGCAGGTGCTGTACAATACATAGTTACAGGAAGTGAGCCGAGAATGATGAGAAGCTTAGCTAACACTGAGGTGGAAGGAGGGAGGGAGGGAGGGAAAGGGAGACTTGGTGAGAAAGGCGAGAGAAACGTGTCGGGAGGTGACTGAAGAATCAGACCAACATCAACCGCAGTTCCAAAAAGTCATGTCACACTGTTAACTCAGTCGTATATCTCTGTTATTTAGATATAACATGCACACACAGACTATGTAAAGTAATATTTTTATGCACTTTGTTGAAAAACCCTGGACGTTGATTAGAAGGTTGTGTCACAAATCTATGACTAATACACACGACAGATGTACATCTCTCTTCTCTTCATGAGAACAAAACAGGCTATGTTAAATTTAAATTGCTTCACCAGTCAGCAGATGACATTCATTGAAAGACAACACATCTATAGTCAAATAGATATGTCACAGAGCATCTTCTGCCCTGTTATTCTTATGTCAGTAAATGTGGCCTGGGATAAATCCAAGCCTTTTAGCCATCTTCCACTCCCTATAATATGGCCATTACCATTAAAATGGACCCCCCCCACACACACAAGGTGTCTTCTCTATAATAAGGCCATCACCATTAAAGCTGTCATAGCTGGAGTGTTGAGTATTACTGCAGAGAAATTACACCTCACTCACCCTGCATGACACTGTGTGACCAGCAAACGCACACACAAACACACACACACATACACACATGCTCTCCAGCTGACCCTGCATGGCCACAACTCTATGTGCATGTTAAGCACATCTTGATGGGCTTCCAGATGTGTACTCCTCCACAGTTATGCTTGTACCAGCATAACGCTGGTATGTTTTACAAGGCTGTGCAACTTTAAAACTAGTATGCACTGTGCTGCAATAGCTAAATAAAGAGTTAAAAAAGACAAAAACAAAAAACAACTAGTAATGCTTACATACAGTACATTCTAGATTGATCATACTGTTAAAACAACAACAACAACAACAAAAAAAAAACACTAATTAAAGGAGGAAAGGACAGATGAAAGCATAGTTGCCATGCCCACGACTAATCTGAAATAAGAGAGGAGGGTTGGAGAAAACAAGAAGATTGAGGTAAAATGGAAAGGGCAGGGACAAGGCTACAAGGCAGATTGATTGAAAAGATGTTTTTTTATAAATTGCCTTCTTTTTTTCTTTTTTTTTTTCCTGCAGTGGTATTTGCGTGGTCTAACTGTGTTCTACAATACCTCAAAATGTTTTCACACATCTTGTGGTGCAGTTATCACTGAGGACAAATATAACAGTTTATGAAACTGCGTATAATGTTACACACTATAAGCACACGTAGAAGACTAATCTGAATTGGCCGCCAAACAATTCTTCTTGAGATTTTCCCTCAAGCATTTTTCTGTTAAAACCAATTCAGTTTTTTTTTCTTCCTTCTATGCTGTTTTGGGTGCTGTTTTGCTTAAAGGATTTCTGAAGGCAATCCCAGCAGACCTCAAACACAGACAAGTTGGAGTGGAGATATCAATGATCTAAAGCAGGAGAAATATCAAGAAGGAAGAGCTTTTAACAATATTCTTTCCTTGATCATCATTGGGAAGGTGAAATCCTTGGCAAGTAAAATGGATGAGCTTGTAGTGCTGACAAATAGCAAGGATATTGAATTTTTTTGAGACATGGCAGCTGGATCCTGTTTTTCATTTCAGTACCTCTCTACATGAATGTCAGAAAATATAGGCAGATTAAAGACTTCAAACAGAATGAGAGAAGTGGGGCAGGAGTGTTTGCAGTCCTTGTTAACATCAGATGTAAACCAGGATATGATGCAGTGAAGGAGCACCTTTGCATCCCGGATATTGAACTGGGATGCTTTGTCTTGTATTGTGCTTTCATATACATCAAGGAAAACACATCGGGAGGTCTCGTAGGAGGATAAGCATCATCCTGTGCTGTAACAAAAGTACTTATCATTGACTGACATGAAAATGCCAACACTTTTAAAGAGGGGAAATGGTCGCTTACAGAATACAAGATGAGTTTAAAGCTGGTTTTGGTATTTACATCAATTTCCTCCCTCAGTGACCTGTGGTCTTGACATTCACAAACTGCCATCTTTTTCAGAGAAAATGTTACAAAATGCTGTCCTTGTATCCACTCGGCAGAAGTGTCTGGCTCAAAGCAGATTTTTGCAATCATCAAACAAAAATCAGACACGCACAAAGTGCCTAGAGTGAGTGCTGACGTATTTATCACATTAGTATTAGCCCTTCTCTCTGTCAGTGCAATCCTCACAGCTGGTGTTGACATGCAGTCCCCAGACCCCCACAGCACCCCTGAGGCCTTTTGCACAAGTGGAGGGGGGGGGGGGGGGGGGGGGGGGGGGGGGGGGGGGGGGGGGGGGGGGGGG
>JBAMYA010000009.1:7215512-7269048 GCA_037176975.1 Arrhamphus sclerolepis
GTTCAAGGGGGGGGTGGGGTTTGGGGCAGGGGCGGGGTGGGGGTGGGCGTTGAAAAAAAAAAAAAAAAAAAAAAAAAAAAAAAGCTTTTATTTTCCATAGCCAGAGCTTTTGTATGCATCATGAGGCAGGATGAGGCTCCTGAAATTGAATAGGATTGCATTGCAAATATTAACAACATAGACAAAATGGAATTATGCTAAATGGTTCAGAAAATAAACTACAGACTGAATACATGGAAGGATGCAAATCTGACTGAAGATAACTAAAGGTGCGTCTGAGAGTTTTAAAGAAAAAAATGCATGTTTATGCTAACAACACTATTATTTATACATATAGCCCATATTTAACACTAGTAATGCAAGAAATTCAGATTATGTTATCAGGTCTCAGTCTAGAAATGGTTGGATGCAGGGCTTCAAAACCTTCAAGCTCTTTTAACACAGTCACTCCAACAAAGGCATGTTGGGTCAAACATTTATTCATTTGTGCATGTCTTTAGCATTAGCTCAGAACAAAAGTAGATAACTGTTTTCACTTCTGTAGTAATTACATTGATATGCAGAAGGACTTCAAGAAAGCATGATAAACAAATAAAACTATAAACAAGTAAGACTAAACAGTATAGCAGTAAAATACAATGTTAAATAAGAAATGAGACTAATGTATAGATCTCATGTACAAAAGGTAAATAGCCATAGTGGAAGTACAGTGTTGCTTAAGATGTTCTTGCACTAGACAGGAAAGTGGTGAAAACTTGTCCATTTTGTCAAATTATGGTCATGAAGCACTTTTGCATTAAGCAAAAGAATCTCACCTTAATTATGTATGCAAGTTGTATCATAAAATATAAGTGGAGAAAAAAAAGAAAGATAAACATAAAGAGCAACATGTACCTCTCCTCTACCACTCATGTACAGAATCACACACATACAGTAGCTACGAAAATGATTAATTTCCTAAATGCAGCGGGACGACACTAACCCGAAACTTACAAGCTTCTCTGCAGAGCTCAGAATGGGTACATAATGTCAGAAATTTCAGAAGTTTATGGTTTTCTCAAAGGCACTTTTAAACTCATTTTACGATTATGTTTTAACCTTAGAAGAAATATTGGAGAGACAATGTCAGATTCAAATGAATGTTGCATTTATTTTTGTTTTATTCATTTGTGTGTCTGAAGAATTTACAAGTAGTTAAAAAGGTCACAGAACTTTCAGTTTGGAGAATCAGGATGCTAAAATAACAGGTAATCAGAATGAGAAACATAGAAGAGTGAATGTTTTGCTATATTTTCTGTCCGTAGTAAAATATTGTGTAAAGAGTTCCAGATCACATCTGTTCCTTAATCTTCCCACATCCCTAGTCTGTCAGTTGTTTGCGACACTAGCCCAAGTGATTGTCACATAATCACGCCATGCTTCAACAACACAGGGTAGTGTGGTCATCTCCTTCTGCTGCTGCAAGCAGACTGTAACATCTGTTAATCATATAACATAATATCAAACTTTACTGATCTCACAGCGGGGAAATTCACCTGCAGGAAACACAAAATATAAACAATGAAAATGATGTATAATAATTTTGTTTATCAAAACAGGTCTCTCTTGTAAATGAAATCTTGGATCTCAGTGAGACAACCTGAATAAATAAAGGTTAAAAAAAAAAAAAAAAAAATCTAATGATTATCCCAAAAAAAAAAAAAAAAAAAAGGATGCAAAAAAGAATTCAGGAAATGATGAGGATACATAACCAGGAACACTAATGGAGACGCAAAAAGAAGAATTAACCAAAATTTAAAGGAAACGATGACAATCAGTAGAAGTGGGTTAATGTGAGAAGATAGGTAGATGGTCTTTATCAAATGTCGAAACAAGATAAAAGACAGTAAGTAGGGTTGTGTGTACGTTTTGTGTACAATTCACAAAATGAGTCTAATATGGAATTTAAACTGATTAATAACCTAATCAGTTTAAATTAAGTATAATGAATTTACAAGTAGACAGACTGAAGTGAGACAAACAAAGAAATTAATAATTAATCTGCCTTGAACATAGGAGTGTTAGCTTGGACAATGTGTGTGTGAGAGTGAGTATTGCTCATGTTATGAGGACAGTGACAGGTTTAAACATTCACAGCGCTGGGACAAGATGCAAGTCTTTTTTATTATAATTTATCTTTTAAGATTAAGGTTTGCTATGATTAGGATTATGGTGCAGACTACATAATGAAGTGTAGATTGGCCTCTGTGGTATGAATGTAATTCAACATTATGTCCTGTTGTGGAAGTACAACTCTGTGTGTGTGTGTGTGTGTGTGTGTGTGTGTGTGTGTGTGTGTGTGTGTGTGCATGCACCTAAAAAAGACAGTTAGTAAGAGAGGGTGTGCTTCAGTCTGACTCCAATCTCCATCTGTGTGTGTGTGTGTGTATGTGTGCTACCAGAGGTGTAGCTTTTAAATGAGATTCCTCACCACAATAGAATGAGGTAGATTTAGAAGTTTTGCTCTAGTGGTTTGTATCAGGTGTCAGCACTTTCTATTCTATTCTATTCTATTCTATTCTATTCTATTCTATTCTATTCTTATTGCTGCCTCAACAATAGAACTTTCTAGACTGTGGGGAGTCTGCTAAACTGTCAGTCCCGCAGTGCTTTACAAGCTCTGAACACTTTGTTATTTTATATAAAAGCAGGCAGGCAGGTTTGCTGAATACTTTTGCCATTTTATGTGGAAGGATGAAGGAGTGATAGAGGGCGGTAGTGAAAGAGCAGAGGAGGAAAGGAGGAGCACAGAGGCCTATTAGACATCCTGCCTAAGGACCGGGCATGTGGTCACATACTGCTACAAGCCACAACCACCTGCATAATAACACAAAATGCAGGAAAATAGCACTGTGCCTATTATGCCTTCACATGTCTTTTGGGCCAAATTGTACAGAATGTTACTTTTGATTTGCTAATACTGGACCTTACAGCATGACCTGGTTCATGCAGAAATATAACATTATTGATGTCCAGACCTTTTTATTGCTTGTTTCCTCTTTGATGTTCATAGATTTCTAGCAAATTGAATGGAACAGCCATGTGGGATAGTAGCAGGGCACAACCTTTGCTCTGTGGCCATCAACAATGCGCATCCATGTTTTCCTTAATTACAAGCTGGTAGTTTTGCACAGAGATAGAACTTTAAAAAGAAGAAATGCCAGAGAAGGAAAACAACAGCACAATGACAAGATTCATCAGGTCAAATTGCATCAAAAGAGTAAAACATGGCTTTCAGTTTTAGGTATTTGTAGACTTTTCAGAAAACAAAAAAAAAATACACTCTCTTTCAATGCTAACGTTTTACATATAATAACATAATAAAAGAAAATATTCTGGTCCTGACAAAATTTTGAGTGCCGTTTGCATGTTCTCCATATGCTTGTGTGGGTTTTCTCTGGTATAAAGTTCAAATACATGTACGTCGTGTTAAATGGTGATTCTGAAGTGATCAGTCCAACAGCTAAAACTTGGCCAAAATTGGGTCCAAGTTGCAAAACTGAAATGATAAAAATGAATGTGATAAACATTTGAAGTGACACGTGGAGCAGTTAAAATGGGCGTGAACTAAAAACAGGAGTAAGAAATTGCCGTGGGATCTAAAAGTAATTTGGTCAACAAAGTGTAATGATACAATAAAAACAAAGCCCTGTTTTACCCTTCAAAAAAAAAAAACTTTGCCATTTATCATTCCAAGAAAAAAACAAAAAAACTTTCAGGGTGAAATAAACAAAGAAATGACTGAAACATGGAAGCCATGAAAATGCTCTCAAATTAGAACTATATGAAGTAATGAAAATGTGAACTGTTTTATGGTGAGCAACCCTTTGGTTGTGTCAATTTCCTTATTAGATTAGAAAAGGAATTACTTTTGTTTTGCACGTATATATTGTAACTAACTTGTAACTGGGCTAAAGTGAAGAAGTGAAGAGCCCACTTTGAGGCTTTCTGCTCCATGTTTCAGTGGACACAAAGTGATTCTTCATACTCTGAGGCAGTATGTATCAAAGACAATGTAATTTCAGTGTCTAACCATTTCAACTAATCTTTTGTTTACAGTCAGGCAGTGACCTTCATTGGTTTGTTTGCTTTCATACCCCTTTTTTTTTTCACTACGGCTCTAAATCCGGGCAGGGTGACCAAAGACATCCAGCCAATCACCTTGCTTATGGAGAATATGTGAAACGGTTGGAAAAACAAGTATGCTGAGGTTTGACAGCTTGATGGTGAAAAAGATAGCACTGCCACAGAAAAGTGTGGATGATAGGCACGGCCTCAGGAGCGACCTCAATTCAAACGCTCTATGGGATGTATCAGACCTTTGTCTCACCCTCTCTGGGGTCAAAATGACAAGACCTACTCCTCTCATCATTGTCATGTTCTCTAACTTTCTCACTCCCTCTCACTCTTGCCGTTTCTCCATCCAGCCAGGTCAGGCTATTAAATGGTAGAATACATTACAGAGGAGAGAAGCTAATAGATTGGAATATTATAACCATACAATAATTTCATGAAAAAGTCAAGGAGGGATCATCGCTCTTATTAACTCCAAGAGAAATTGAGGCTGAAAAATGCTCAAATAGAAAATGTTAATGCCAGGCTATACTACGTGTAATTGTGCCGGCACCATTCCCTGGGCTAGCCCCATTCATGCCACTTTATTAGAGGTAATTGAGGATATGAATTATAAATGGGAAGGGATTTCTGTCCTCCATCTCATTGAAAGTGGAGTGTAATGACCACTGCTATTGTTTAACCTTCATAATCATGTGTTCTAATTTTGGGGGAGTCTTTTTTCTTCTTTCTTTTAACCACAGTGCTTTTGTCTTTCCATGTATCCGAGTCTTCTGTTTGCTTTTCCTGTCACTCCATATTGTCTTCACTCTCTGGCATTTTCCACCCCCTGTCATACTTTCTACTCTTTATTCCTATCTATTGCCTCAGCCTGTCTTCTTTCTCCTATCTTTACTTTTCAAGGTATACTCAGTTGTCTCCACCTTTCATTTCTTTTCAGGCTCCTGTTTTACAGATTTAAATGAGCACACAAAAACAAGGCAAACCATGAGTACAAGCACTAATAGTTATACACCCACACAGATGATGGGGCTGGCGGTGGTTTTCACCTTTCCGTGATTGCATAATGTGCCCCAACAATGATGTGAATGCCCCGGGCGAAGCACCCGGCTAAGAGGGCCAGAGGTTTTTCTTGGCATCCTATCTGAGAAGCTCACTTTTTTATTTAGGCTTTTTAAAGATCAGCAGCTCCACACCTCCCAACAAAGTCCATTAGCGCCAGCTTCTCACCTCCAACCAGTCTGCTTTTTATTTACAACATCAAACGTTTCACTTCATTAAATTACCTTTTCTTTCCCCTCCCTGGTTTTCTTACGCTCGCTCCCATTCCCTCATAGCTGTCCCAGTTGCATTAAGTCGAAACATGTTTTCCGAAACAAAAGGACGTGGGGTGACGGGGGGATAAAACAGCCCTCCGCTGTAGTCTGCAGTGGTTTTATGGGGGGAAATAATGGGTAATTGGGAAAAGGTATTTAATAGGAAACTGACGTTGCGCTGCATTGTAACTGTTGTTAAAAGGAGAGTCACTCAGTTGGTGTTACTGAAACGTGGAGGGCGGCTGCTTACGATTTTCCTTTTGAAGACATTAGCTGCCTGCTAAGTGGTGATGACTGCATAAGCATTATCCGGAGACACTCAAGTGTGTGTTTATGTCTGTCAACGTATGGGGCAGAGACTGCCGGTGGAACAGAATCAAAGTGAACTGTAATACTTTGTGTTTCAGAACAAAAGCCTTAAAAGTGGTCTTCTACTGAGTTTATTTGACAGTATGTTGCTTCAAAAGTCCCATTCGACCTTCATATTAGAATCAAATGATGTTAAAACTATGTGATTGAATTGAATTGTGTTTTTCCTATCAGAACAACTTTTTGCTGTACACTTTATTTTTGCTCCAATCGGGAAAGTTTTTCAGAAAGCGTGTTTTGGGCAAACTCAGTACATTGTACCTGAAATGAGGGAAACTCTTCCAGAAAGTTTTCTGTTACAGAAAGCGAAGTAACTTAAACCAGAGAAAGAGGATCAGCTCAAGTCTGTTACAACAGAATGTAAGGTAACTAGGCAACAAGGTAACTTTAAATTACTGAGAGTCTGTTACCATGGTAACTTATTGTGCGAACGTAACTTAGTTGAGAGCAGCCTGTGTTCCTCTCTGTCTCCTCCCTTTAATAAAGCAAGGTTGATTTCATTTGGAAATCAATCTTAAAATATATATTTTAGTGATGTCTATAAACACTAACAAAACCTTTCACTGATGAAGAGGCTGAACCACAGCTGTACCCAAGTGGCCGAGCCCTTACTTCACACCAAATACTTGTGTTACTTTAGGTTTCTTTCTTTCCTTTTCTTTTTCTTTTCTTTTTTATTTGCTGATCTGAGTTTTCTTTATGACAGGGGTGCAGAATATAATCTAATAGAAAGAGAATAGTGATAAACCAGGTGAACCATAAACAAGGAACTAGGAAATTCTGGAATTACACATCTAGAAAAGATAACTGGTGTAACATCAAATGCACTTTTAAAATTTTAAAAATTAATCTCTCTTCCTACAATTACCTCTGAATTGTTTACCCGTGGCCCACACAGATTAACTTATGCTGATGCATGAATCAAAGTCAAGGTGTTTTTGAAAATCGACAGGGTTAAGTTTTGGGTCTGGGTCTGTTTCTACACCTGGTAGGACCCAGGGTTTGGTGCAATACACTTACATTCTGCCACTTGTCACTCATGCCATAAATAATTAAATCATGCAGTCACGTGCAGTTTTTCCCATGCAAAGTCTCTTTCTTTTACAGCTGTAGCTGCGTTACAGAAAAATGTTCTCAAATTGGCTATGTAATTGTAACAAGAGCTCTGACTCTAACAAAGAAAAGTAGGAGGATCTCTTCTGCTTAGCTGACTTTTCCATGATGAATCACAGTATGGAGTTCTGATTATGATGTCTTTTTATAGTCTCTGTAACTCATACTTAACATACTCAAAGTTGACTGAACTCTAGTTTACCATCTCAGGGTGTGTCAGCTCTGAGTTAATATTTTAACCCAGATTTGTTGGACCTCCCTTCAGAAACAGGCCCCAGACACACAAGATATGCGTGAAATCCCTTTTTAAACCCAAATCTTTTTACTTAGATTTCTTTTTTTTTCTGCATTGATTGAGAGTTTGATGTGATCTAGGTCCCTCATGTACTGCCACATTTGCAGCATGTACTGCTGTGTGAAGCAGGCGTCAGCTGTGTGAGCATATAAATGAAACCAGAGAGGAGTGAAAGCTAAACATTCTCCGAGATCAATATTCCAATATCTAACATCAGGGAACTCCAATAAGTACAACGCCAGGGACACTTCAATGGCAACATCAAGGCAGCTGGGTATCCACACACACATGCACACATAGACACACACTAACGATTAGCATGTTTCAGATAGTGATCAGGCAACACCAAAAAAAAAAGAAAAGAAATCCATCCTACTTAGGAGAAAAGAATAATCCATTTGAGGACAGGTTTCTATACAGTCCATACTAACCATGTCACAGTGGAGTGCCCACCACATGCAATGGGAATAATTTGGAACTGAGATACATTGGCAAAGTTTGGAAGCAATGAGGCGAGGTCATATTGCCAGAAGCAGTGATAAGAATTAGCAATCAATGTTCATCAAGGTAGTTAACATAATGGGCCTAAGGCCAACAAATGTGACTGAATACTGATGGTAATAATCATGCTGGTGATCTGCAACAGAAGAGATCACTTGCTCAGTTGCTTTCTGCTTAACTGTCCACACTTAAAAAAGGTAATAATGCACATACAGACATTCCGCCAATGTTTGAAAATGGAATCTCTGACAGCTTAATTAAATAAATGGAGTCATCACATGGAAGAAAATGTCTATCTGCAATCCCTCAATGTTGCCTCAATCTTTTAACCAAATTATGAAGTAGCTCCCATTACTCTTAAACATCTTTGTTTGGACAAAATGCAATGAGGCCAAACTAATGACCCTTATTCTAATCCCATCAGACTCCAGCCAGAGGTGTGTGTTTCTGCACAAAGGTGTGTGTGTGTGTGTGTGTGTGTGTATTCGTGCAAAGCAGTGACCCACGACGACCAATGGTCATCAAAGCACTGACCACCACTGGTCGATACCTGCTGAACCACCTAACCAATTGCATCCCCCTCATCTCTCCCATCTCTTCCTCCCCGCAAAGCCCATTCGCGGCTCCAATCAATGTCGAATTATGTGTTATTTATTGAATAATCAAAAAGGTATTATGGGTCCGGCTGGCTGACTAGCCTGCAGTGGCTGACAATAGGGAAATAGAAGGTGGTGGTGTTGGGGGGGCTATTTATCAGCCTAACTGCCATGCATGCGTTTGAAATTAGGGTAATCAGTTGGCATGTAAACAGTAGGGCCAGCAGCTGGCTGCCAGACAGCTAGGCTATTACTCACTTTCCACTTATTACCGTTGACGTGTGTGAAAGTGTGTGTGTGTGTGTATGTGCGTGTGTTCATACATATATTGTCAAAAGGTTGAACATGTACATTGGTGTGTGTGGTGTTGGGGAGAGTGTGTCTTGGCTGCATTCATACGTCAGGCTATGCTTTAACCTGAAGGGGACAACATGATTTTATATATATACATATGTGTGTGTGTATATATACATATATATATATATATATATATATATATATATATATAAAATCTGAGAGGTTAAGATTTGAAACCCAGCCTCCCAGGCCACTTGTAAACTAATCTGCCAGGGCAGTCTTTGTGTTAGAGGTCAACAGACATCATTACAGAGGGTGCGCAGGGGGCAGTGGAGAGGGCAAGGCTGTGTATGCCGATGTGTGTGTGTTTGTGTGAGGGGCAGATGAGAGGGCAGCACCGGCCACTGTGGGAAGATTGTCTTTCTCTCTAGAGCTTCAAACCTTTGAGGATTGGCTGCATGTTGCATGGTTGCACGTGGGGGTTTATTCTGATAGGGAGAACAAAGTTGTGCATACACTGGTTCCATTGTGAATCAGTTGTAAATTACTCAGAGTCTTTAATCAAAAGTCGGTTTTGATTGCAATAGATGGACAATGAGAATGTCGTCTAACTACAATAAATAATACACCTAACCGTGTTCCGACATTGTAATCAGTCCCCTGTCTGGTGCTTCGCTCCTCAACCATAAAATATATTTCCCATAACAATTAATTTTAAGACTCGGAGAAGTTACACAATTAAATAATCAATTCACTTTTTAGTTTACCCCCCTCTGTGACTGATATAAACTGATGCTTCAATAAATGTGCAGCTGTTTCCTCAAATATATATACCTCAAATATATATAGTACATATACTATACATACTCTGCTGCATTTGTGCAATGTTACAGATTGAAGGTAAAACTACTTTTTCAATATCTTTCTTTACACGGATAGCTTCATCAGTCTTGTCTGCTTATGGACCACATATTACTTTACTGAAGACTTCACAATGCTTCTCTTATGCTTCAACTGGAGTCACTATGTAACAGAGATAGGAAACAAAAGGGGAAATAAGTAGTGTCGTGAGTAGCTGAAGCATACCATGAAGTCTTAAGTAATGGGGGAAAAAATGCCCTTAAATTGCGATATCTGGTAAATATTTGGGAAACAAATTGATATAATGCATTGACAAAAAGCAACTAATTATTTTCACTGAAGTGCAGAACGAGAAAGCAAAACTGAGTTTTCTGTATTTTTTATTTTTCTCCATTCCACTGTTTTCCCATCAGCGCAGTAAGTGGTTTGGTTTCCTTATCCCTTCATACAATCTTTGCTAATTATACAGTATATGTCACTTCTCATGTAAGAACAACAACAACAAAAAACAAACAGCAAATGAATGACAATACTCATAAGTTACAGCTTGATGTGTTTCAGCTTGCCATGTGCTCGGGGGTCATGCTCTCGGTTTCTGTCAAGAATCTGGAGATGACTTGTGTTGTAATAGATGCTCCATGAATAAAACTGAATTGAATTGAATGTGTTGAACTATACCTTCATCACTTAGACACATTTACACTACTACATGAATAGTGGGCAGAGTGGCGCTTATATGAAGACATAAAATTGTGATACTGACCTGAGTGACAATTAGATACGTCACTGTCTGCTTTCTAACTCCACAGACTCTAGGTAACATCTGTCTATGGTAGGGACTCTTAAGTATAAACTCTAACATAAACTGTTTTTAGCTCAGGCAAGTGTTAAGGCAACGCTTGCTAAACTGCTCTGGTAATCTCCCAGTAGGAGTAAGTGCGAATATGCATAGTTCTTTTTCTATATGTGGCCCTGTGACGGACTGTTTTCCAGGTTGTATCTCTTTGCCCACTTTTTGCCCAAAGATGGCTGAGATAGGTTCCAGCAGACCCACGAGACCCTAAAAATAAGCTGGCATAGTTGATGGATGCATGAATGGTTAAAAAAAAAAATGCACTATTGAATCTTAAGTCAGAACAAGAGCTCCAACATCTGGGATGGAAAGTCAGCTGGCTAATTATAAAAACAGACGGCCTGAATTGAAATTACAATCCATAAAACAGAAGAAAGACATTGTACCAAAGCATTTTTCTTTTGGCCGATGAGTTTATCTCAGCACCATGCAGTCAGTGAGCAAATACACTACAGATACTTTGAATTCATCTGTGTTCATGTGCTTTTAAACACTAATTCATTCAGATGGACAATGTAAGAAGGAAAGAACAGAGACACAAAGAGAGGGAAAGGAAAACAGATGAGGAGAATGCAAGAACAGCCAAGCAGATAATATAAGAAAATACACAGACAAGTGTTTCTTTATCTGCTCATCCTTGTTTGTATCTGCCCATCTTTTTGTTTCCATCTCTTGCTTTTAAGACCTCTGTACTGTCAAAACTTATTGCATGTCGCCATATTTTCATCCCTCAAAAAGCATTAGAAAAGCCAATGTCAGGGTGGGGTAAGTGAATTAGGATTGGTTTTTGCCTCCCTTGGCCACAGAGAGAGGTAGGGTTACCCACAATAAGATCAGAATGAGACCAATTTTCTTTCCGCTGCCATTCAAAACAAACAATGGGCACCTAATAGCCCTGCAGCATCTGTGGCCTCGCTCAGGCCAAAACACACATGATGGCCCTGGTCGATAGACGTCGACAGCTAGATGGACGAGAGGAGTCACGCACAAGACAGCACACATGCATGAGGAGAGCCACCCACTTACGTAGGCAGACAGACTCACATGATTTTCCCTGATAGCCTGCTAACTGGTGCCTGGAACACCAGTTAGCGGTTTCTGTAAAAGTGGCCTGAGTGCCTCTGAAGACAGCGATCATATCAGTGAAAAGAGGAGAATAAAGGTTTATCGACTAAAAGAGAATGACAGACGTGGAGAAACGGGGAGGGAAACAGTCTGGAGTAGTGGTCATATCTGACCAACAAATACTGTTGATGATCTAATCCTGTGGCATCACACTGACAGACAGCTTTACATCAGCGGCGACTATCTGAAAACTGCTATCTGGATGACATTCAGTGTCAAATGACTGATGACATTAACCTCAAAGTACCTAAGTAATTATTCAGTTTAATTTCTCAAAAAAACTTGACAAAAATTATCACAGAAAAAAAAACATGCATTGTTCAGAGAAAATCTTGTTAAAGTCTGGCAGTATCTAAAATGTTCATGGTAAGATGAGACCCCAACAAACACGGGGTTCCAGCAGCAACAGCAACACTTAAGACACATTGTTCAGTAGGAGGACGACAATAACCGACATAAACTACGCTTAGGCCAGATGAAACTGATCTGTTTTACAACTGCCACAAAGTAGGAGATTGGAGCACTAAAGAAATAGAATTTTAAAATAATATACCCAACAAGGTGAATGATTTTTGTCACATATTTCCATTCCCATTACTAGCTACATGCTAAGAGACTCACCGTTCATTCTCTTAAAAATAAATACTTAGGTCAGCTTCTGTTGCAGAAGTATCTTTTGCGTTTGGGGACAGGAAATCCTCAAATAGTTGGGTCCTCAAAAAAAAAATTGTGAAGGAACATATTTTTTTTATTTTGTGACATTTAGTTGGCTAAATGATTTTTCGACAGATTAAAAGAACAATCACTTATGCCTCTAGTTTATTTTATCTCCATCAAACTATCCATCCATTTCTTCTACATCCTTTCCTTAATTTTTGCACCATAAAATATCAAGTTAAGTCAGGGGAATTCAGGTAATAATTTGTGATAACAAGGAAAATGTCTGACCAGTTCATCTGCTCCTGTGATACACCCTCCGGGTTCTACTATAAGTCAGTAAGCACGCTCTACGCACAGGAGCCTGACCTCACATTGGCCTCAACTAATGATATTAGGACAAGTTGGTGTCGTAACAAGGTCACTCATGGTGCACCTATGCGCATACACACAGACAGCCACACACACACTAAAAGGTCTATGAGCATGCATAACGCAGACACAACGTCCTTCGTCCCCTGGGCAAGCCGTTAAAGAAGGTTCCCTCTCTGGTTGCCACTCGTTACAGCCCATTACGTCGGTGCACTTCAGAGAAATGTGTGGGGTCACCCCTCAAAGGCTAACAAGTTGGGTAACAGTGTTAGGAACGGAAAAGCTGACAGAGGAGGGGTGCTCGGCTTACACCTGCCTGCGCACAGCCCCGGGGTATCAACTGCAACCGCTGCTTCACCTTTGCCTCTATGACCTCCCCAACGATGTGTTTATTTACTGCACCACATCGTCACAAGCAAATACAGACATGTGAAACAGACACACTGCCTGTCACACACAAATGGCCAAGAGGGGCACTAGGGAGGCATATAAGGTGGCCCCAATCATACTGGTTTAGATAACCTATGCAACACAGGGTAGACAAAGAGTCACCCTGGCCTCCCGTAAATCTTTAAGCTTCCCTTAGAAGTGAAGAGGAGACGAAAATGTGTGAACTGAAGAAGTGCAAACTATGAAGGTTACAGGTGGAAGAATGCAAACAGCATGCAAAAAAAAAAAGCTTTGAACTTCTATCACAAATCGACAAAAGTTTGAGCTCACCAATCCATCTATATAGTCACTTATATCCCTCTTTTCCTCCCACATTAAACATTTTTCTGTGACTGTATATGTTGTGAATCTTCACAAAAATAATCTGCAATATACAAATATACTGTATAGCCACAAATCTTAAAATCATAAACTTCACCGTGACAACAACACTCATCCTTCCTCTGTGACAGGTGATCGCCCTGCTACTGCTACGTGCTAAAATTCCACACATATCCTGCCAACACGTCACTTATGTCCCACAAATTCTCTTCCCTTCCCTCCCCCATTTTATTTCTCGTCCTTCTGACACTTTGCTTGATAATGTTATACCACAATGTTGATGGGTCTGATGATACGCTCCATGAACTTTTATGAGTCGGCCAACCCTTTGATGAACTTTACCTAAACCTACGATGTGAGAAAGCGAATGCATAACGCCGCTGTGAGGGCGGAGAGGAGTTAGGAGTCTCATGTGGCATTTTTAACATGCCTGCAAATCCACTGACTCAACAAATTCTTTGAATGACACTCCAACATGTTGTTGACTTTGAGAGGCTTATTGTAGAAGTTAACTGTTAGGGGAACTTTGCATCTGAAGATAAAAGCTTTCTAGTGGCCAGTTTTCTCTGACGTTGCCTAGTGATGAACATGCAGTGGATGAAGACAGTGGCGGTTAGCAGCTCGTTGTAAAATGTGGATAAAGCCAAACCAAAACAAAGAGCTTACAAGTTGTAAAATGTATGCACTGTTAACGTACAAAATATTTGCTCCCGATCTGTTTCTGAATTTCAAAGACAGTAGTGATTTTAGGGCTCTTGAAAACAAAGCACCAAACTCGGTCTGTTGGTGAATTAATAGATGGTGAATCCTAACCGTGGAGACGAAAGTGACATGCAGTACTATGGATATTACATTTGTTCAGTTTACACACATGCACACATACAGTATTTCTGTGTGTGCATACAGTATACAACTGGGAGTGGTGTGTGTGTGTATGTGTGTGTGAGTCGTCAGTCATCCAGTGGCTGAGCAGGCTATCCATACTGATTAGTAGTAAAATTTTAATGGGGGATCCATACATATGTCTATCTGTCAGCTTTACGAGGGCGTTTATACAGGCAAGTCTCACCATGCCAGCCTGGACTGCAGACAGCCACACAGACATTATTTAGTACACCCACACACACACACACACACACACACAGACATTCAGTCCCACCGTCTTTAGCGGTGCCACAGGGACCAGTACTGTCACACCACTGTCAGCGCCAGAAGCTGGGGGCCCTAAATGAAGGCATCAAGCGCTCTCATTCCCCGTTGTAATAAAACCCAGTCAACAAGCCCCCGCCGCAGGCTACACATAATGGGCTTTTTATTTCCGTTTGGTCGCCCCAGCCTACAGAATTAAAGCCCAGTTTGGAGAATGGAGGACAAGGTGACCTCAAGGTCACTGTGAGAACTGTAGGGTGAGACAGACATCTTTTCAGCCTCTAATTATGATTTTCAAAATTCATCAAAGGAGTCCTAGCTAATCAGAACAACACTGTCACAGGATATGCAACATATGGATCACAAATGTTCAAAAGCAGAACATGATAGGGCTATTTGAGGCTGAAAAGCTGGTATGGAGCTGCCAGTGAGCAGTTCTACTAATTAGGAGTTTAGTTTGGCAGCTGACTAACAAATCCACTGTGACCCCAGTGATCTCATTTATCCTACCTGCCCCATTTGTAGAGGAAATGGAAGCAAATGATGTCTGCAAAAAAGGTTAAGGGTCATCGCATGTTGTTGTGTCAGGCCACACTGAGTGGTGGTGGAGTGTGAAAAGCATGCCGTATGTGTGCGCATGTACCAAAACACAATGCTTCATGTAGCGGTATTCGGTAATGAGACGAAAAAACAACAGAGGAGCAGACTGTAAACAGCGACAGGTGTCTACTTAGGTCAGAGTTACATACACACACACTTACCCACATGTGCGGGACCATCTGGTAATACTCTGGAGAGAGATTATACTGTTTTCTTTTGTACCCAAAAAATATCATTTAAAATTGTTTAAATTAAAAAAGAAAAAAAGTGAATTAAATAAATGATTAACACTTGAATAGACAAGTTGTCTAAATTATAACTGTAGAGGTGGCTGCAAAAAAAGACCAACAGCATGAGCATCTTAAAAAAAAAATATTTATTTGATAAAGGGTATTTAATAAAGGCTGCTTTCACATTTAATGTTTAACCAATGATCTAATTAGGAAATACAAATATCTGTTTGTAATGCATAATGTAATGTGGTATCTCAAGCAGCAAATAGTGAATTTGAATCAGCCTGCTGATTGCTAGGTTATCCTGATGTATAAGTACAAGGTCATGTTTTGTTTTTTTTATTTCCACTTGAACAGAAATAAGTGATGGGGAAAATAAGAAAATTTCCCAAATTTTTACATTGGGTAATAAATAAGTAAAGTCAAATTCATACAGTCAGACATCTGTGTAATTTGGATCTTGAGCTGTTATTTTGTGCTAGACAGCTTTGTTCATTGTTAGACTTACAAAGATACAGGAGCATCCACTACAATGTTCATCGGGGTATGTAGACACAGCTGATACCCTGGGCTGTTTCTCAAGGTTTAAGTTACTTTGTGGAAGGATGGGTATAATGCAGAAACATTCAGAGACTTTTCCAGTCTGGGAAGATCTTGTGTTCTGAGGATACGTTGAATAAATTGGCCAACAAACCTGATAAGTGCGGGACCCCTTTGTTGAAGGTTGAGGCCTTGAAAATGCTCTTGTGACTCAATTAGGTAATCCTCCAGACAGGTCTATTGGAAAGCCATTCTGAAGAAGCGAAGGCTTAAAAGTTTTTTTTTATTTTTTTATTTCTTTCAGAATTCGATTTCCTGCAGTCACATACACCTGATCCAGCACAACATTATGACTACCCACTTAATAACGAGCAAGTCCTCTTTGTGCTTTTAAAAGAGCTCTAACCAGTCGGTTTCTGGACAAAGAACATCTGAGGGTGTCCTGGAGTGTCTGGTACTCAGCTATCATCAGTGGATATTTTGGGTCCTATAGGTGTGTGGGGTGGGGGGTGGGGGTGGGGATTGCTTCCTGCAGCAGAACATTGCACTGTAAGAAGGTGAGTACCATTTAAGTCATGTTACCTGTCAGTTGTCATAATGGTATGATCAACTGTCGTATAGGTATAACAAAAGCATTCATATGGGTTTGACCACATCTTGTGTACTTTTACAAATAGATGAGAGTAACGATGAACGTTGTCAACTGAAGCAAGGATCGCCAAAAGTGAATGTGTGGGATTCTCTCTGACAAATAGATTTGGACAAGATATTCCATTATGTAAGTGGCTAACCATCACCGAAGTACTTAGTGAATGTCTCCTGATCACGCCAGCTAGATGCCCTTTTAGGTGATACTTTACTTAATTGAGTGTGAAACCTTTATCACTATCAAGACAGAGAGGGGATAAAGAATGGATGTGAGGATGGAAAGGTAGCAGAGAAGACAGTGAGATGGTGGTCGAGGATGAAGGAGAGGACAGAAGGGAGGCCAATGTGAAAAGAAGAAGAGCAAAGGAAATGTGGAGAAAGGAGAAGACAACGACTGAAGGAAATGAATGCCCCTAACCAGATGGTCATATAGACAGGTACCCTCCAAATGAACCTCCACCCTCCCCTCGTATTAATCCCCCCATCCCTCCACCCCCAGTATACTGAACCCCACCACTCCGTCATGCTATTACCTCCCTGTCTCTTTCATTATCTTCTGTGAACTCTAGGTAACCTCGTCGCGGCCATTCTTTATGTCACGGCCCGCAACGCGAGCCGTGATTTAGGCCCATCCAATGTACCTAATTTGATTTCATCATCATGGGGTGCAGTGAGAAATAGAGGGGAGGAGGGTTATGTTGTGGGAAAGCAGAAAGGAGAAGGAGAAGAAGGTTAAGGTGATAGTGGAGGAGGGTTTGGAGTGAAAGAGGTAAGGGGATCTTTGGGTGGGGGGGGTCACATCGGTAAGCGCAAGCCAAATGACTTCAAGTGGCTACTAAAGTAATCAAGGCCTTCGTTACATGGCCATTATAATCGCCCTAAAACACTGATAACTATTACCAGGCCCAATCATTGGCCAACTTTAATAGCTTTTTCCCCTCTCATCTCAGTGTCTCATATGTCCTCTTCTCACTGTCAAAACGGACATACTATGCAGATTTACGTTGTCATGTGTTACAACTGAAGACATCACTAATCATACCTCCTCAAAAAGAAGAGAAAAAAATCTGTGTTCAGTTAAAAGCTGGTCTTATAATTGCAGCTAGTGGGGTTGAAATGAACAAATGAAGACCCCTTCAGGAAAGGGAAATGACAGGAATGGAGGAAAAAATTAAATAATTTTGTTTCTAATTCTTATTATATATGTGTCAAAGACCAAAATTTTACATTATTAGCACTAGCATCTAGTGATATTTAAATTTTAACATTCTATTGTACTGAATTAAGTATTTGTTGGAGTAACTTATATTATCATAAAATGTTGTCGTTTAAGTCGGTTATACAGAACAATTTCATATCATTCAAGTCTGCTGTTGAATGTAGTATTGAATGCAATGCACATATTTTACAATTAAAGTCCTACTAAGAATGATTCAAACCCATTAAACCCATCCAGTTAAAACCATTACAAAATCAGACATGGTACAAGTATTAAATATATAGTAACAACCTTTCAAGCTAGCCTGTTCATTACTTAATATTTATCCAATTTATTGGAAAATGTGTTGTGTCTTTGTTGGGACAACTTGTCGTTCGTAGCTACAAGATGTAGGAAAAGTTTGGATGCAGCAAGCAAAAATCAAACAGCTTCATCCATTTTCAAATAAACAACTGCGTTTTGTTTGCGTTTTTTTGCTATTTCGCATGTCACGTCTTATGTGTGTTTATTTGACAAAATGTGGTTTGGAGACCAGATACAGTCACTGTGTGACCAAACTGTTGTCAGATCCTGTATTTTTGTGACCACCTGTCCCAGATCAGTCACATGTGTGAGGTGATTTCTGACTTTTTGCATTTTTGAGATTTCTTTCACCACTATGTTGCAGGGGGTCTTTCTATTTAGTATGCATAGTGAAAATATCTTTTTTATCTGTCTCTTTTTGGCACTTGGTACTTTACTGGCTTATAAAAGTGGGTAAAGATCATTTATCTGAAGAAATACCCAGACACACAAGCGCTCACAACTTCAGGCACCCATTCAAACAGTGAGACACGGACCCTCCCTTGTTTAACACAAAGACACAGACACTGTCATTGCAGGGTAATCTAGAACCATTAAGATACATGGTGAAAGGCAACAAAGCAAAGTGTCTTTATAGCTGAAGCGCTTATTATCTTATGCTCAATAGACCATAAAGGAAGGGAGAAATTTCAGAGACTTGGCACTGTTAGACTATACATGTAGTTATCATTCACTTGCGCTGAGGACAAAATTATCCAATGTTTTCTGATATCTGGTTATAGTACAAAGAAGAAAAAAAGAAACTGAAGAAGGAAATGGAGACACTGGAAGAGAAAGTCTAGACACAGCAGCAGTAATAACTGTGTTTTCTTCAGAATGTTCCCAGCAAGTGACTCACAAACAGAAACTGCCAGTTTGCGTCTGAATTGAAGTCAGAGAGCAATGAGGCATCTGATTCAGCTTAATAGGATATTCTGTATACAAACCATCTTTTTGAGGGTATAGCTTAAAAATAGGCCACAGATTGACATGGATTGAATGGCAATCTATAGATAATGACATCAGTATTTCAGGTTGAAAAAGGGAACCATCTATCAAAGTCAGAGTTGAGGAGCAGGCCTCTTCACTCTTCAGTATACCTCTTTGACAGGAACAGCATGGTAATGCATAATGATTGCTCCAATGTGATTATCTTGCAGAAGGGGGGGTGGCCATCTATTTTCAGAGTGTATGAGAGTGTTTGAGTGTTTGTAACAAAGTCAATCCAGACACTTGTAAAAACCTCTCCTGCTCTAAAAAGGGTTATTAATGCTTCACACGAGTGTGCACAAACACACACTCACACACTAATAATAAAGTCACCAAAAGTTATTTACTTTATTTCATAATGTATTTAATTTATGAATTGAATCTTTTATTTCATATCCATTTATGTATTTAATTTTTATCCCTGTATTTGTTTGCTTCTTCTTTTTCTCTCTGCATATTTATTTAACTAACTGCATTTTAATTCAATTTCATGCATGTGATTGACTCAGTCTTTGCCATTTGAAGAAGAATAAAGTTTGGAGAAAGAAAAATCATCTTGTTTTTTCATCAAACTTAAGCACCATTTAAAAGTAATGTGTTTTGTGTTTGCAAACATAAATGACATGTTTATTTGCACGCAGGGAGGGGTAGTTCAGATCTGATCACTTCTGATGCGTTAATGAATAGTTATGGCAGCTACAGTCGGGCAATTGAATTAGCAAAAATCCAAAAAACGTGACACTCCAGTGATGACTGGGTATTTAATCACTGCCACTTGTTTTCTGCCAGGTTTTGCTTCCATCTGGGTTGCAGCCGAGCTGAAGCACATGTGTTTCTGTGACCCTAAAATGAAGAATTAAAGGCAATGTTTGGCAGCATACTTCTCTGGATGTCTCACTCATACTGTGTGTAGTTTCTGCACTTATACCGGCATTTTTACAACAATGCTGCTGTATGCAAAGACCATATGCTTGATTTAGTTAATGCCAAGGTATCATTGATAATGATCTCAGAGATGATGAAGTGAGTATGAGGAGGAAACTCAGATGGTGGGGCGCAATTCAAGACTCGTTGTGCAGCATGCGCTACCAGAGTTTAAAATGTGTGATCCAAGGCAGTTTCTAAAAATCATGCCTTTTTTTAATGAAACATCCACATGTTCTATTGATTTAAACAGAATTGAAATGGGAATTTTAGTTCATTTAAAAGGTGTCAGAATACTTCTGGCCTGCTTGATTTGGAATAAACACACATAAATACCCCCTACTCTGAATACATTCTAGTGTAACAAATGGATTTTTATTTTGGATCAGAGGAAAGACAAAAAATGTCACTTACCTGTGAGGAGAAGTCAAGAACACGACACATGCAAAACACAGACAAAAAGAAGACAATATTAGGAATATTACTAAGCAACACATGGCTTGTATTTCCACATTCAGCCACTCTAAAACCATGTGATGATCTTTATATGAAATAGACTTACTTCACAGAACCACAAGACGACTGTAAACCCTAAATGACATTAGTCTCAACCACAGCAATTATGAAAATAGCAAGCATGTCACCAGTTATTCCTGTGTCCTGATTGAGCGCATTTGTGTGCACACGTTAAAGGGTGTACAGTTTTTTAATGCCACTCTTTAGCAACACACAAAACATAAGTCTTGTTAAGTTGAAGTTGGGGACAGACGTACTCTCCCTGCGACCACAGCCTCCCTGCTCCCTGTTGCCCCCCCCCCCTTCTTACTGTGGTGTAAACACAGATTGTTAGGTTAGGGGTTAAAAGTGTTGTGCTTAGATTCTCTCAGCACTAATCTGATTTCTCCTCTCTTTGCGCGTCTATATTTATTTGGTTTTGTCAACACTCACGTTTCCCTCTCTCCTTCTGTCTCTCTGTCTCTCTCTAACTCTCTCTCTCCCTCTCCTCTGCCAGTGTATTGATCGCTGCTAATGGATTGGCTCTGATTCCGGAGACGTCTAACATGCTTTCCTATCCTCTTATTTTCACCCGGGGAAATCAATGAGGAAAGGCCTGCAAATTTAGACAAGATCAGGTTTTAAGGAATTTACAGCGAGCCACAGCCCCTCAGAGTGTGAGGAGGGAGGGATGATGAGGCTGCGTTCGAACTGTCCACTCATTCACTCTGTAGTCCCTTTGTCATTTTGTTGTGCTATTTGAAATTTCAACTGTAACTTTTTATCAACCGTATAGTGCAATACATACTTACAATGTAGAGCACAAAAGAGCAGCACACAGATCGAAATAGACCATTATGGACTGCAGCTTGGAGCCAGCAGCTGCGGAGTTAGTGTATGTACTAATGCTAATGCTAATGCTAATGCTAAAAAAAAAAAATCTGTTGTAATGTTTTTTTTTTCTTACCAATTAATAAAGTGGATAGTCGTCTGTTTGGTCTGGACCACAGGACTTAATAAATGTTTTGTGAAATGACATGAACCTATGCTAAATAATATAAGAAATTAAGAGTAGGTGTTCTGTATGGCAAGCAGGTTTTAGGTTGCTGTACTGGTTATTAGTTGTATTATTCTATTATTATTATTGTATATTGGCATTATTAGTTGTGTTGCAATAAAACTGAGCACCACCACAATAAAGAAGATGTAGAGAATTTGAGTCAGCGTGGTGATGAAGTGAACCATCTACAGTGATACTCAATAGCTTCTATCTTCATGCTTTCTCTCTCTCTCTCTCTCTCTCTCTCACACACACAGTTCCAACTCCAATCAGGACCTCAGAAATTACATTCTAAAAAAGAAGAAAAAAAAAAAAGATAACACACACCCAAACCCCAGTCTTCTTCTTTTCTGTATGTTTTCCTTCCTTTTTTGCTGTTATTCAACAAGAGGGCTAGCATTAGAGTGATCTTATTTTACTCCCTTGACCTTCACTCACTGTGTGGCTAAATCTGCTGATGTGACTGCACAAATAAACACGTACAGACACACACACACACATACAAAACCACACACGCAAACACAAAAAGGGATGAACATGGACAGACACAGCGGTCCCCACTGCTGCTCAAACATCCTATGGAGCTGTGTTGAATCTGAGAAGGCAATCAATGACCAGTGAGGAGTGTGATTTTGTGTGTGTAAGTGTGGGTTGTGTGTGACAAGTAAGGGGCAGAGGGGCCCAGCAGGTTTGAAACTCTATCCCGCGGCCAGATCATTTATAAATGGGAGAATATTGATGACTTTTGAGTGTGTATGTGTGTCTGCATGGGAAAGGCAAAGATTGCTCCTGAGTGTGTGTGTAGGTGGGAAGATATCAATGTGCTCCCAGCTTCTTCACACAGTAGAGCAAATTGGAGAAGTTGTCAGGAGTCACAACATGAGGGGCCAGCCAGGGGACGAAGAGGGCTGCAGGCAGGATGGCGCTGACCTGATGGCTGAGGGTGAGGAAGGTCTGAGGCACGATGAGACAGGAATGGAGGGAAATGGATAATTGTAACCTAATCACTAGTCGCCTACAGTACTTAACAGCTGAAAGTAAATATGCCTGATCTTGGACAAGGGGAGTAAAAACAGGTGTGAAACTTCTGAAAGCTATTATAGGCAATGTTTTCAAAGAAGTTTAAACATAGGCACTTTACATGCATAAACTTAATTCAAGCCAGCAAGCCTATCAGTGCCAAGAATTCTCATACCCCTTTTAAGTCAACTTAAACCAGGTGCTTAGCTAGTACTAGAGCCACTTCATAATGTGATCAAATCCGGGACATTCTAGTTAGCTTTTCCATATTCGCTGAGCCATGTCACAACGTGTCTTCCGATGAGATTTAGGCATCTGTTTAGTGAGCTTCTTTATAGTGGATTTTTAGTGCATTCCTGTGGGCAACCACAGCGTGCAAATGACAGAAATCACAGTGTTTAATTTTCCTTTAACAGTCAGTGTCTTAACATTCGAAGTCTGTATTTATAAGACGCACTGTATGTCACCAACAACAGTTGTCACTTGTGCTGACCGGTCACAAGGTTTTGGCTGGTCCCAATTATCCCACACCAAGCCCCTGACGTAAGTGGTTCTTGCATTTAGTTTGGCAGAGTTTTGAGGCTGGCGTTGCATCAGTTTTCCTGGCTCTGAACTGTTGCTTTCTTTGTGGTTGGCTGTCAAAAAACAATTAACAGGTTTGTCACTAGCCCAGTGGAGTCCTAGCGAATCTGATGCAATGGTCAGTGTAAGTGATTTGTCATTAATGCTATATCAGCAATCTGTCCCTCCCTGTCTTTCCAGCCAAATCAGATGATTGCATCTGGAAAAAAAAGAAAAAAACATAATAAGACTGGCAGGTGTCCATTTTAAGCACTTGCATTCAGGCCACACACACTTTCACAGAGAGCATTTAAGGAAAGCAGTGATGGATAAAAAATGCTTTTAAAGGATGCACGGGTCTGATAAATGGAAAGGATAGGGGATGAAAGGGGGTGTAAGACCCCTCCCTCTCGAACCCCACCCACCCTGCACCCATCCCAACCACCCGACCATTCCCTTTAACCCCCCCACCCATCCCAAGCACTTTCACTCTCCCACACACAGCAACAGAGTGGCCGCTGCTTTGTCTTCTTACACAAACATTCCCACAGAAAGGGGACAGAAAACCATTTACCCCCTTTTCCTTACTAACCTCTTACCCCTCCTTATCGGGGGTTGTAATGGGGGAGAAAAGAGTATCCTGCTTCACTTTATCCCTTCTTACCTCCTGCCTGTTTTTCCTCCCCCCAGTTTCACACAATCGAACACACACAAACACACACATATGAACATCCACACACATGCAAATTGAACCCACCCGGTCTACAGCTGTACACGAGGTGACAAATTGGGATCTTTGTCTGCTTAAAGGGAGGTGGAGGAACCCTTACTTTGCACACACACTAACACACACACACAATGAGCCATCCACTTCTATTGTAGGCAAGTTCCATTGCACACCAGACAATGGGCATTGCCCTGATGTTTAAGAGGAAAAATATGGTGCTGCCTTTGTGGGAGGTAGAGAGCTTCAGTTCATTGAGGGAGTGATATAGAGACAGACAGATTAACAGGGAGAAAGACACAGAGTACATAAGACAGAGAAAAAGAGAGAAGGAGGAAGAGGGAATGGAAAGATGTATCTGCTGCTCATGTGGAAGTGCTGGAAATTAAAGCTTAAGAATGCGAGCAATATAACACAGAAGGCTGCGTCAAGGAAATGTGGTCACATAATAGTTTAAAATGTAACACAATGATAATTGCCTTTAATTAAACATTTTTGAACTTATACCCTGCATGTTAAACTGCTGGCATCCAGGCCTCAAAGAAGCAAATTACGTAAACATGGGGAAAGGAGTTAAGAGGGAGACAAGAATTTAAACTTCATTTGCTTTTATTTGATTTTATATATTTATTTTTTAAGCAGTTGTGGCAGGTTTGGTTACAAATGGGTCTCAGGCAAGCTTCATAAAGATGCCCAGAATAAACCCAGTGTCTCACCACAATGATGATTTCACCTCGAACTTTTCAGACAAACATGCATAGAAACATGCTCAGAAGAGTACGGATGCAGTTGGGATTATTGGACATTTCACAAGTTTTGCAAAAGTGCATACTCTTTTTTTTGTTGATTTGGCTTTTATAGTTTACTATAGTTTTGTTTTTACCATAGTTTTGCTTCCATAACACTTTATGAAAAGATGCAAAATTCAGATAATGAATATCTGCAATATGTATTAAAAAACAAATAAACAAAGAAACACTAAATCCTGTAAATTTGCAGCTTTGAACAATGACTGGAAGCAGAGGGGGATACGTGAACTCATAGTGTGATAAAACATCACTCCATTGGCCCAATATTAGCGTCAATAATATTCTAAGTACAATTGATTCTGTTTTTTGGACATAAAGAAGTGTGGAATTGTTGTCTGCTAAGCTATGCTAATCAACTGGTGCTATTAGCTTTAAATAATTTTGCACATGGCAATGAGAATTATTGCAATCTTCTTATATAAATCATATGTAAGGAATCACCAAAAGAAAGTAATTAATTGTTTATGTTCAACTTTCTTCCCTAATTCATTTATTGCTAATAGTAGTGTTTTTTTTTTCTTTTTTCACTCACAATGAAGTAAGTCAAAGTAAAGGCAGTAAAGGCTAAAGTAAGGCATTCAGAGGCTCTGACAGAGAGCTGGTGATGGTCTCTAAGACCCCTGTGTCCCCACATGTACCCAGCAGAGGTGGACTGACCCTGGGGGTGAAAGAGCTAAGCGTTTGACAGACTCCACCTCTTAACTTGTTAACTTGCTAATTAGACCTCTCGGTCACTTCATGGGCCTAGACAATAGACTGCTAGCTGGGCAATGATCAGGCTGTGATGCACGCACACACATACACACATGCACACGCACACACACACACTAACGCTAAAAGCTAACAACCCCCATGCACACTCTACTGATGTGACCACCTGCCTCCTCTTGCTCTCCAAAAGGACAGTGTGTGTTTGACTTTGTGTGGGTGTGTGTGTGTGCGCGCATGTGTGTCTATGGTGATTTGGGGTCTGGCGGTTGTGATCTTGTTGCCACGGGAACAGGGTGAGAGAGGCAGGTCTGATATATAGGGTGAAGGATGTTGTCCCCCCTTTCTTTATTCCTATGTCTTTTGCTTGGTGTTGCACCAAAATAAAACCACCAGAGAAAAAGTAGGGGCAGATATAATGGATGTGTGTGTCGGTGTGTGTGCAGGCTTGCGTGGTGTTTGCCCAGTGGTCTCCAGATCGGGGCTAAATGGGGTTAAACATCTATCCATGTTAGAGTCCTGTTCTCTGAGTTCTGTCATTAGCCCGCAGCTTAGAGAGCTATTACTGACACAGCTGCTGCTGCTCACTGGGTAAACACACACACACACACACACACACACACACACACACACACAAATACAATCTTTGGTATAACATGCTGTCCACAGTGGATTGTGTGTACTGTCTGTTTGTGGAACAAGGTTGCCAGATACCACAGGCCTAAAGCCGTGAACGTCCAACTGGCATCGAGTCAGTGGTTTTGTTCATGTGTGCATTGGTATGTGCATGTGTGTGTACATGTGAAGAAAATGACAGCATAAATCACCTTTGATAATGAAGAACTCATTTCTTATGCTTTGCTGTAGCTTGAATATACATCAAAATAGCATTTGGTGCTTTGACCATTTGAAAAGTAATCTACAGTTCTATGTAGCTTGTGAACCTTGTACGCCGGGTAGTGTGCATTAATTTGGTGTTCTGTTTGCCCTCGTTTTTATCTTAGCCAAGCTCTTATTTATCTTATCTATTTTAATTATTTACTGTATGTTTCATGAGTGTATGGGTATGTATATTTATTCTATGGTAAGGGCAGCTATTGGTATGCACTGTGAGTCCATGACAAATTTCCCCCAGGGACAATTAAAGTGAAGTAAAATGAAAATGTTTTTCATTCCAGCTCCATTTAGAGTACTATGCAAAGTTTCCATTGACCATCAATATTTATTCTTCTGTCTTTTCATTGAGATAGAAACACTGATAAGATAAAGGGAAGAACAATTATTCAACTTTCTTTCGATATCCAGCATCATCCATAGAAAAGTCCATATCAGTCGGTCTCTAGACACCAAAACATCAAATAAATAAATTTATTTATAAACAAAAGGCAAGTTTAATGTGACCTCCCTCAGAAGCAAGCACAAATGTATTTTTGATTTTTTTTAATTAGACAGAGCCAATACAGATTGGAGTAAATTTGCAGTAAAGTCAGCCTCCTGTGTTTTCTGTTTGTCTCCTAAAAATACTGGTAAATGTCTGAGCCTTTTGTGCAGTCCTGCATCTGAAGAAATACATCTGCATTTGAACTTGTGCTCCAACTGGTTGGGAAGAGTATGCTAGTTCATTATGCTGGGCATTGAGATAAACATGGTGACAAACACGTGCAGCACTAAAACCCGCAACAGTTTCATCCAGCCACAGCAATGAAGTTTAAAAATAAACAGAAACGTAAGATAGCTGAGCGCACCTTCAAGCTGTGCAGCCATGCAACCTCCATCTCCGTATTTGGAAGAAGCTATAAAAATTTACTGGAAATAACTCGATCAAAAACAAGCTGCCCCGTGGAGTCCCCCCTGCTCATGAGGTGTTTGTTGCTCCCTTTGGCCTTGTGGCATCTGGGAGCAGCGTGGGGAGTCTGCATGTTGAATAAATGACTGGGGAGTTTAGTCCATGTGCTAACCATGTTAGAATAACATGAGCGGCACTGGCCCTGCCGGGCTGTGCACAAGCCTAACACAGGGCTCTTCCGCTGGGTCGCCTCCCCCGAGCGAAGCCCAGGCTCCACCCGGGGCCTTGTATATTTTTCCCTGGCTGCCTCTTTATTTTCCCTCAGCTGAAGCCATTCAGATCAAAGAAGGCCTTAACCTTTTGTCCTTTCATTCCTTCAACCAAACCTACACTCCCATCTTTTTTTTAAGCCACCAAGGTTGAGAGAACAGGACAAGATTCTAGGAAAGGTGTGAAGAGTTCGACTGCTCATCTGAAATAACTGGCCCTGCCTCAGCAAGTCTTGACTTTATTACCACAGGGGTTGAAGAAGGAAAAAGATGGAAAGTAAGTGAGAGGACAAGGGAATGGGGAGAAGAAAAACAGGCCAGGATATCAGGTCGCTTGTTATGCCACAAGAACAGAGTCTGATAATAATCCAAAGGCTACATTCTTTGTCCACTTCTGTTGTCTTAAAATGCGGGATAGTTTGGACAGAAATATTCTATCCTGCAACGATGAGATGTCTGAATGATACAAAATATGTGTCTGTTTGGTGGCACGTGTGTCCTTATTGTACCCCAACTGAGCTCTTGTTGCAGACCAGAGTCATTTTCAGCTTATGGGGCTCTCCATCAAAGCCTCAAACCCACCCATGGTCTTTCTCGTTGTGTGTGCACGTGTGTGGCTGCCAAACTAACGAGGCACTTGGTATTGTTACAGGGGCACACTCCAACCGCACCATGAGCCAGCCATTACACCAATAAGCCTGCATCATTTCCAAAGAATCCAATTAAATTTCGGTCTTAGAGCGCAGCGCTCTGGAAACACAGGTTTTCTCCATCGTGAATGTGCAAACAGACATTACACACACACACGCATACACATTGATTTAGAAAGGGCAAAACTATCGTTCTCTCTGTTTCCCTCATTTACTTGCTTCTGCATGTGTGTGTTTTGAGAAGAGCAGCTGTCCATGGTCATGGGATCTTTGCATTTGTGATGAACAACCTTGAAGACTCTCTCTAACTCTTTTCTGCATTTTTGTTGGTGTTGGTGTCGATCACATGCTCTTTCTCTTAAGAAGTGCTCAATATCTCTTCTGTTTGTTTTTTTTAAACTTTCTTTATTCATCCAGCTTGTCTCTCTTTCTTCCCTCTCCCTACTTTTTTCCCCACTGATTCTGGCTGGCATCTGTTAAGCCGCTGAAGAGAAAGTGTGTGTGAGCATGCATGTGCGTGTGTGTGTGTATGCAAGTATGTGAGTGTATGTGGTGGTCTTGCTGGGTTGGATTTGAACAAGCTCATGCCTGTTCTGCCCCGGTGGCCTATGAAATGAGAAAGGCAGCCACTGTGCTGCAGACCTCCACTGATAAATCTACCAGGGTTACCCTTCTATGTGTGCATCTGCAAGGCCGTGTATGCATGTGTGTGTCAAGCCCACATGTTTGCATTTGTGTAAGCGGGCATGCATGTAATGCGCGTGTATGGGTATGTGCGAGTAGTGATCATCTGTGTTTGCATCTTCAGCTCCGTGACGCCAGAATAAAGATTTAGAAAGATTTGATTTCACACACGCCACAGTCAAATGCGTGTGTGCGAGTGTGTCTGTGTGCGTGCACCATGTGGTATAATCTCCAGTCGTTGCCTTAAATGCATGACATTAAAACACCACTGAGTCGATTCTCCTTCAGACATTGTCTTTCTTCTTGTCATTTCCCTCTTTTTTAACTGTGTGCACATATTCGTCTCGGGAGAATTAGAGGTCATGTTACCAATCTATGAAGCACTCAAAGGTGGGGTAAAGAGAGGTAGACTGAGACTGAGTCAGTCAGAGAGAGAGAGAGGGGTATACCAAGAGCACTCAAAGCCTGAGGTTACTTTGCTTATGACAGTGGGGTCGGATATTGAAGAGATAAAGTCAATACAACACACCATTTAGTAGCCATATTCATCTAGAGCTGTCCTACTGTGAAGTGTTGAAAGTGAAAGAAAGAGAGAAAGAAAGAAAAGAAAGACAAAGTGAAAGAGAAAACATTTTAAGCTTATTGCTTTAGAAACGTTTTGATGTTTTATTAAACTTTTTAAAATAACTTTTTGAGCTGTTACATGCAGCATTTTAATGATGCGGCTCCAGTACAGTCCTTTAATGACACAAAGAGCTTTATTTTATCGATTTATAAAAATATATGTATATATTGTATTCATGTATATATATATCAATATATCAATATATATATATATATATATATATATATATATATATATACATATATGTATGTATTTCATTGTATTTGCTGTTTTAAGTGTTTGAAATACATAATGAAAATGTTGAAAATTAAAATCCATGCACAGATTACAATCTTATAGATATGATCCTGATAGGGATCAGAAACCAAACAAAAAATATAGGAAATATTAGCATTAAGAGATGTCGTATATAATGTTTCTATACTCTACGGTGTGTGATAACGTGTGGCATGAAATATTAGAGCAAAAAGGAAAAAATAATGTTGGAGAACAGGACACAGATTAGAACTTGCTCGTCACTTATCAGTCACAGTGGACGAGGTAACAGCGTTTTCATGTGCCAGAGACATCAGAGCAGGATATGAACAGTAAATAAAGAGAGGTATGAGGAGAAATAGAGAAGAAGAAAGAAATAAATAAGAAAAGCAGACTTACAGTGCAGTGCTCCCATCCTTCTCTCATAGGATCTCTTATCGCCCTGCATCCAGAACTCTTTCACTGGTGTTGTGTTTGCCTGATGCTGTATACGCATAAAAAAGGCTGCACAAGGGGGAAACAATCTGCGGTCAAATCTCTGATTATGTGGACTTCTACATCCTATCTAGAACACCATCAGATCTCAAGGTACATAACTTTCCTGCCTACAAGTGCCACAAAGTCAAGTGGAGGTGCCAGTGAAATCCCAACTCTTCACCGAAATAAAAATCATCCAGCTCTGTTTGGTTGGGAAACTTTTCCTGACAAAATCTGGAAGATGCAATTAAAATTCACTCATTACAACGCTTCATAGGTTGTGCTTGAATTAAATCTCCTCCACTTTTTTTATGTTTTCTCTTGTCACAGGTTTTACAAAAACTTAAGTTGTAGAACTGTTCCAAAGGGGTTACACATGAGAATTCAAAAGACAGCTCACATGCATTTGTGACTTTTCACAGAGACTTTCCACCTGGGCCTCTCGTAAAATGTCCAGAAGATCAACGGAGGGGGATTTCTGTACATATAGAATACTTTCCTGGAACATTTCTTGAGACAGAACCTGTGTGCATCCAAGTAAAAGTTACAATGACATGTTCTTTTCTGCTGATTTGTATGTTCCTTTTTAACTAATTCGCCTTCAAATACACATTAATATCAACATAAAAAAAGTTATCAAAAGAGCCGCATCTGCTACTCTAAGCTGCAAAGGAAGCACAACAATTTCAAGACTGTCTGTTTTGCATCATTGCCTACCTCCTAGACAGATATTCATCTACACAGACGTTTGTCCACACACTCTCCCTCCGATTTCAAACTGCTGCACGTGTCCTGCAGAAAATCTCCCGCTGTGGAGTACATGTGTGAACAGCAAGGATGGAAAAAGTCTGGAGCAAATTTTATAAATTGATTTAGCATGACTACAGAGTGCTCATCTATTTATCTAGTCTATTCTTATTCAGTTGTCTAGCATCAGTTTAAGATTATTTTTACCATCTTAGAATGTTTCATTTGTACTGCTCATTTGAATTAAATATCTCCATAACGTTGGAGAGGCGAGAAGTTTTATTAAATAGAAATATTCTTAAAAATTCTCCCATTTTAACTTTAGATGGAATATTTCCAGATATTTACTTGGAGGTTGTTTTTTTTTTTTTTTTTTTTTTGCTTCTGTTCAGCCCTATTCATACTTGATTTATTGAGTAGGTTAAGTATATTCAGTAGTCCATTCTGTGAAGGATGTTTCATGGAAGCATTTTGTTTCATGCTGTGCTGCATTTACACTACCTGCTATTGATATAAGGAAGATCTTAAAGTGTGCGGCAGTGTTTTCTGATCTCTGGTGTTGCTCTTCTGCTGCACGACAGGTTCTACAACCAGCCTGACTCTCACCAAGGGGCTTGTTCAACAAAGCAATTGTCACACGCGGGCATGCACATGCACGCCAAAAAGACACACCAGCAAAAGCTCGTAATTCATGCGCAAAGGCATGAATCCCACCTTTAGTACATCCACACACACACACACACACACACAGACCCAACTATGATGGAGGTTGTTGAGTTGTTTTATATAAGGAAGGATCTGTTCTCTGACTGCCATATTTTACCTCTTCCATCTGTTAGTGTGCATGAATGTGTAAAAAAAAGAAGAAAAAAAGAAAGAAAAGAAACTTTAGACATTATCTTCAAGCTGTGACAGCTGTAATTGTGGAGCACATTAAAATGGGTGCAGGGTGACACCTCTAACCACCTTCTATTAAGGAACACACACACTCAAACAGCACTCCTCTGCTGATGGTTCTCTGCGTCTGCCTCACAAAAACGCAGATACGCAGATACACAGATACACAGATACACAGATACACAGATAGTGGTTTCATTGTGGTCAAACAAGGAAATGAGCATCTCTGAGCCCGTCAAAGCTAAGTGCTTTGAGGAGGGCCAGTCTGGCTAATGTGCACATGCTGATGTCTTGATTATATGTGTCAAATATGTTCTCAACAGACAGGTTTGTCTGCTATGAAAAGGAGAAATGAAATGTTTTACGTGGGAAATGAGTGAAAATTGAATGAAAAAAAGCAGACGGGCCTGTTTCAGCTGCTGTCGTCCAGTCGCGCATTGTTGTATTGACCCCATTACAGGCTGCAGACCTTACTGGTGTTGAATATTTAAACCTGTGCAAGCTCTTCTGACTGTATCCGAATGTCGTCAAATGGTGCAAATCAAAAGAGCAGTATGACATCAAAAGATTTTACTTAATATGAATCAAAACTGATCAAAGCTGAACATTAGTTTGGTTGACTAAGAAACTGTTTTTCCTCAATGATTCTCATCATGGTGCATTTTTGCAGTCAAAAATGTGTATTTTGAGTGGCAGTCAGATCCAATTCTTTGCAGCGTCCCTCTATTACCCACAGATAGAGACCTTGCAATCAAAAACACTTCCACACACAGTCAGATGCCATCGATACGCCAGTAATCTGTGCAGCCGATAAGCCAGCTCACAGCTTTGGTTGGGAACAAAGGCGAGGTCAGCATGTCTGTTATAGATTCTCCTTCTCCTCTGTTCTCACTAAATCTCTTTACCTTTCAGGATCACACACACACATACACCTTTGCACTGCAGGGATGCATACACACAGTCATGCATAGAAAGATTTAACATGTGGACACTTGGTAGAAGAATTCAATTGTCGTCTCCCACCCCTGCATGCGCTCTGGGTCTCTCAGCCTCTCAGAGTGTCACAAGACATGCCAAGCCTTAATGCCTTCCAATCTTCTCCCCAACACACACTGTCGCCTTTCATTTAAAAGCCCCCAGACGGTGAGGTCCGGCACCTCCACTCCTCTGTCCCTCCCACTCTCCGAGCTCCTCTTTCTCCTTTCACCCCCTCCATCTATGTCTTTCCCACACTGGCCGTCCCTTTTTTTCTGTCTGTTAAACCATCTGCCTGTCTTCATCAATCACTCAAATTACATCTTTGGGTGTGTTGGGTCTCTTTATTAACTGTTGTTCACTATCTTTCATTAGTCCTTGATTTTCTTAAGCATATCTTTCATCTTCCAGTCTCTGCTCACTTTTCCATGTAGTTGCTTTCCTTCTACCTTTTGCGCTGCTCTCAGTTGCTGAAATTAAATCTAATGCTCCCTATCAGTGTAGCCTAGTTCAGCCATCCTCCCTCCCACCGTGTCCTCTCCTCTCTAACAGCTTTCTATCTATTTGTCTCGGTGTCAGTGTTTGGCACCTCACACCGCCACTTTAGCTCCACTCCCCATTGTGCTTTTCCCTGCCTGCCATGCTGGGTTTTCAATTGGCCAACAAGAGTAAACACTGGTTGCTGAGCATCAATCACACCACACACACCGGCAAAGAGCGAACGCGAGTGTCCAATTTCCCCGTTGCTCCCTTTATCACCAGTTTTATCCTGAATGCGGTCAGAGCAGTCTAAAGTGAGACGTTACCCCAGGTGACAGTTTGTGTGTGTGATTACAAGGTGACCAGCTCTTAAAGGGATCCTATGAGATTGTGTATCAAACAGCAGCACATAACATCTGGATGACACACAATTAAAAGGCACATATGGGAAGTAATTATTATGTCAGAAAATGAGAAGTCAGACCTTGTGTAAAGTGATGCCTATCTGAATGAGTGCAATTAATGTTTTTTTTTTTTTAACAATTCAAAATGGTCCTTTAGAACCATGAAATACTATACTATAATAACAGCCAAATATTTGAAGTAAACAATTATAACATTCAGACATGTGGAATATTCTGATCATGGCTCCTTTACTGAAGTAAATTCTAGACAACATACAGACACCCAACTGCAGTGCTGCATCTTATTTAGATTTTATGTGGTATTTGTTTGCATCAGATTGCCTACTCATACAAGACTGGGGCAAAAAACAAAAATAGCTTCTTAAATAAATAGAATTTTGAAGATTTAGCAAAATCCTAACCAAAAAAAAAGGTGTATGGATGCAAGGAACGAGTCATAAACCAAACAACGTTCTTTAATATGTGAAAGCAGAGCAGAAACAACTTGTGTGCACACCTTAATCAGAATATTGTCTTAGAATAAGCTCAATAATTAGAATATTGCTGTCATTTCTGAACGTAGTTATTGTTACACAGTCAGCATGAAAGTGATGGAATAAACAAAAAAGTATAGTAAAGGCTCAGTCGTGTAGAGCAATCAAAACTAACCCCAAATCCCTTTCGTTACTCATGTACATTCACTACATTGCTGGACTAGTGGCGCTTACAAAGCCTTATTAAGGCTCCAAAGTGAGCAGCAAACTGTATCATGACGATTTGCTGTTAGAGAAATCTACTTCTCACCGCATCTCTGCTTCGCTCCTGCAGCCATTCTCAAACATAAATGCACACAAATATAGAACACAGGTGGACACGTTCTGGTTACTGCAACACAGAATTATTCCTTAATTATTCTTGCCCCCACAGTCCACTCCATGCCCTTTCATCACACTGAATTTGATTTTTTTTTCCACCACATACACACAGCCGAGTGTATTTGCACGCGTGTGATGCTTTTGTGGTTTGTCGGAGTATGCTCTCCCTCCAGCGGTAAATCAGAGCTGTGTTAATTGGTAGGAACAACAGCAACACTTTGGCAGTATATAATGTTTTATGTTTGTTTCTTTATTACCATCTTCAGTGTTCATTGCCATATGCGTGCGACTGTGTGTATGTGTGTGTTTCTGCGCATTGACGTGCATGCGTGTGTTCTGGCTTGTTTGTGTATATGTACTGCATTATGATCATAATGAGACACTGTAGATGAGAGGGGACTGGGAAAGCGCAGTGGAACAAGAGCATGATAAGCTTCTTAACGATCATCGTTCAGTGTGTGAGTGTGTGGCAGTGTGATTGCGTGTGAGACGCATCTGGATGTGTGTGTGTGTGTGTGTGTGCGGATCTCTCCTGAGCCTCTCCACTCAGAGGCAGAACACAATCAACACACCTCTCATTTGCAATCAGTAATTAGAATGCTAATTAGCCCATGGGAGCTGGAGGGAACTAGTGTATTACAAGGGCTTGATTAGGAATGCTCTATTCCTGAGGGAGGGATTTACACCTGCACGCTACTGGTCCAAGCTCCTGTCAGTCATGACCTCTCATCCACTTGGCTATGATTCTGTCTAAAAACTGTCACAGCAGTATGAACTCTCCACTGAACAAAATACTGTTAAAATATGGTTAAAGGAACTCAAAAAAAAAAGTCCTGTGAGATTCAAATACCCCTTTTGCTACTTCGTAGAGTTAGAAGTCGGCAACTTTGATTCAAAGTCATGTCAATGACTTCCTTTTGTGTTTGGAATTGTAAAATGAGAGCTGAACTTGATGCATGATTGTGTAGCTCAGAAGCCCAATGATATTTGGAAAAACTAAGTTGTAACTTCCATTATTACATTCTTTCTATTTCTATTTTATACACTTGGTAAGTTGTTTGGACTAATGCACCTATCCTTCGTTATGTACCTATGCCAATGTTGTTTTATTAACAACTCAGAACATTTGTGATTAAAATAATCAGAAATTACATAAAATCAAATCACAAACATGTACTGTATATAATAAAAAAAATCTTTGTCATATCTCTGGTGTGGATTGAGTTCACAACATTGTTAAAGTGTGCAACTCTCACATCGTGGCAAACCTCCTGAGGACAGTGCAGCTGATTTGGTGGCTGATGTCATCAAAACAGGAGGAAAGTAAGTGGGTCAGCCCAACTATGAGACCTGTCAGTGGAGTATCTGACGAAATTCTGCAGAACTGGTCGTAGCAACTGGTTTCAGCCAGTCCAATCCACTCCTCCTCATTTTTGAGAACATGTACCTCTTGAAATTAGTGTAAAATGTCTGTGTTACCTCCTTCATTGATACAGCAAATGTAGCATGATGTGAAGCTGGGTGGAAATGGAGATATGGAGACCAAGTAATTCTACTCTAAACTGAGTCTGTGATGTCACAAAAAGGTCATTTTTGAGAAACTTTCACACATTGGCGACACCAAGTTAAATGTTCTCAAGCACAGGAATATAATATATATATACTTGTTACTTACTATACATGTTTTAGGCAACTAATATTTAAATATATATTTCAGTGCAAAGTTTTGTCTTTGCTTTATTGAAACTTTTAACTCCATTCCCGGCTTCTTTGTCCGCCAGAGAATCAATCACATTGTTGTCCGTGCTGCTTAGACAATGTGGCCATTCTGCTCACCACTAACTGCTCGGCCTATTCTCTTGTCTCATTTAACATAAGAGTGAGTTGATACCAGCCAGCAGGTCATTACACCAGCTCTGGCTTGTGTCTCTAGCTACTTCCAATAGTTTAATCTAAGCAGAAGGGAGACAAATGGTGATGAAGTAGACCAGTGCAACTTCTTAATCCTGGATCTGAAAGTAAATGAAATAAAGCCCCCTTTCAGACCATGCACTGCATTCACATTAGTCTGACAGTAACTTAACGTGTCATGCTTTCAACAAGACCACACCGGATCAGCATGCAGTTGACCAAAATCTTTCAGAACAGGACAAGATTTTTGAGTCTTTAAGCTTTATATTCATTCAGAGGCTATGAAAAGGGCAACATCCTGCTCCTCTCCATGCATAAATCTGGAGGAAAAAAATAGAAGATGAGAAGATTCATCCTTTTGGAGGCAAAGAAATAATTATATCTGAGTAAAGTGGGGTGCTGAATTGGAAATGCATTTTAGCAAACAACAAAACGAAACATTTCTCACTATCTCAAGTGCTTTCTTATATCAGTGTTTTGCCATTCTGCTTCCCATCAAAGCCCGTTGATATTCTGCTCTCTTTGTGTACTGTGGGCTCCAGTGACCGTCATCACATGCTCACACACACACACGCAGACACACGCGCTAACAGTGTGAAGCATGACTATCATATCAGGTCTAATTTTCTCCTCCATTCAGCCAGGAACCTCAGACATTGTTAGACTACACACACATGCACACACAAAGCACACACCGTCATATCTGCATACACACGCATGACGACACACACATATCAAAAAGGTGTTACTCTTTTGGTCTAAGTTGGGTGTCATTGTAAGGTGAGGAGACAGTGGTGGGTAATGAAGAGCAGTGTTAAACACACACACACACTCACATGCATGTGTGTTTGTATGTGCGCTTTTGTGCTTCTTTATACCTTAGGGCTGTACTAACTGCATCATGAACCCACCCTACATTACAAGCTGCTCATGCCACACACACACACAAACACACACACACACTTATCCAGATACATTGCCAGCCTATTTATTATTAGCATCAGAACTCTTCAATATTTCAGGAGACCCTTCTAATCCCATTACTGTGAATCTCAAGACCGTGTGTGTGCATGTGTGTGTGTGTGTGTGTGTGAGTGCTCATATTAGCGAGCTATACCGACTGTACTGGAGAGCACAGGAGAGGTCCGCTTGAAAGAGTGAGAAAGGAAATCAATCTTGGCAGAGGTAAAGAGAAAATGAGAGGATAAAGACAGATGTGATAAAAGCCTTCAGGCAGGAAAGAAGGAAAGAGGGAGGGAAAAGAGAGAGAGGGAGAGGAGAAAAGAAAGGGAAAGAAAGAATAAACAAAGGGATAGATTGGGGTCTTTACGATGGGCATCTTTAGAGGATAAGAGAGGGTGGGAACCCTTTACTGAATGGTACAAACTGCCTGGCAGTATGTGTGTGTGTGTGTGTGTGTGTGTGAGCTTGAGTGGATGTTTGTGTGTTTGCATCCTTGTGAGAGCCGTCCCTGTATGGCCACAGATGGGAAATAGCTGTGGAGCCATCCTAGCAACCAAACAACAGCCCTTCCAAGTTTGCATAAAACCCCCAGGAATGTGCATTTTCATTCCCGCAAAGATTTCAAAAATGACTCAGTCAGAAAAAGTTGAATGCTTTGTCTGTTTGGATGTTAAATATGTGTCGTAACAATAATAAACTCTTGCTACTTAAGTAAATTAAGTAAAGTGCCAGAAATTGTAGCAATCCTCTGAAATTCAGCGAGACTAAAGGGTTTGCACAATAGTGACTTTTGCTTAAGTTACATTTTTCTCTGCCTCAAAACAAACGCACACATAGATAAACACACTGACACATCTGCTTTTTCTTCTTCCCTTCTTCACAAAAATCCAAGTGTATAAGACAACTGTGTCACTAATTACTAGCTTTGTTAGGCGAAATACAAAAGAAAGAAGAAAAGAAAGAGAAAGAAAGAAAGAAAGAATCTGAGTGATTTAAATGCCTCAATGTGTTTTTTGCATTACAAGCCACCTCTGCCCACCCTTTCCAACCTGCTGTTACATATTTAATATGCTGCCAACCCTGCATATAGACCCCTCATTATCTAAAGAGGGACACACACACACACACATACACACACAAACACGTGCAAACATACGAGACACGCACTTTGTTTCACGTTCAGGTCATAAGAGGAAATGTCACCTTGGTTCCACCAGACGACAAACGATCAGTAAAAACCTCTGACATGACGACCGCTACCCCGAGGAATTACAACTGCGGTGTGCAACTCTGTGTGTGTTTGTGTGTATTTGAGAGAGAGAGAGAGAAAGAGAGAGAGAGAGAGAGAATTTGAGAAAAAAATAAGTGAAATAAACCAAAACAGTCAAAGTCAGAAAGTTAAAGAAAGGAGGAGTGTTAGAAGGGGAAAAAAAAAACTCTACAGGTTAAATGTCTGCAAAAGGAGATATCCACTCATTATCTCTGCCTGCTTCTTCCTACTCCAGTGTTCAGTATTTAGTATGACATGCACGTTTGGAAAGAGTCTCCCTGGGCCCAGAACAAGAACGTTTTCAGTCCTGAGTCAACAGTGCTAACCACCAAGTCTCTCATTTTTGTGATCCAGTCACAAAACTGACACTCACCTTCATGTTAAAGACATGAATGAAATCTGAGTGTGCACCTCAGCAAAAAATCTGCCATCGCGTGTGTGAGGCTAGCTGATGTGCCATTCAGCGGCGGCTGGCTATAATACTCCGTGACCCTGCTCTGCTGAATGGCCTGGGACTGTTTTAACAGCCAGCCACACAAGTCGAGGCCATTTTCCATCATGGCTTCATATAAACCCCTTGAACCCCAAAACACTCCCCTACCCCGTTTCCACCAGTCCCATCCCTTACATAACTTCACTTCACAGTTTCTTTCTCTCCTGTTAACCATCGGGTTCATTCCTGATTGTGTTAAATGAACGTGAGTGCATGTGTATGCGTGAACGCAACGATCGTGACTTACCTGGAGTGAAGAGATGAAGGAGGCAGAAAGACGGTGCAGGTAACCCAGAGAGAAATGATAGAGAGAGAGAGAAAATAGATAAATTATGTCAAAATCAAGAGTGCAACACATCTTTATCATTTATCATTTTACTTTGAATTATTTCTCAGAACTGAGGAAACTCTGATCTGCGGCATGATATAATTTATTGTCACGGTTTTGGCTGTGAGAGCTGTGAATTGTAGACATCTGAATAAAATCAGAGAATTTGGCCACCAGCTTTATTCCATAGCCTCTTTATTTTATTTTATTTTTTTTTAGCTTGCTTAAGGCGAGATGGTATAATGAAGTGATCCCATTATGACTCAGGACACATTCAGTTCTAGTCCACGGAAACCACTGAAATAAGTGTCAGTGCTTTAAAACACAAAACAAGAAAAATACACGGCGAGGATGAAACACTTCATCAGTGATGACTGAGCTGACTTATAACCGCGCTGTGTGAAAAACAGTACAACACATGTGCCGGTTAAACTGACAAGCCCACCACTGGCTAACTACTCCTTGTAGACCAATAAAATACAAATGCTAGGTGGAGGTATATAAAGAAAAAAAAAAACAGAAAAAGGAAGAATTAAGAACAGAAAAACAAAGCCACTCTTCAGAAGTGTGATTACATGAGGCAACAGTCAGTGGAAAGCAGGGAAAAAAAAGTGATGCTCATTAGTAGGTAACGGGAGGTGAGTGTGCGTGCTATAAGATGTAATGTTTGGTGATGGAAATGGCCCAGTATGCCCACTACGCCGTTTCTTTTCCATGTAGAGGGTGAAGCCTTGTTGTGGTTTAAGCAGTGGAGGCCACCTCAAGCTAACAGCTCCTGGTAGACCTATAAATTTACCTTCATAAACAGGAGAGACTGGGAGAGACAGGAGGAGGAAGGAGGTAAAGCTGCTTAAAGTCAGAGGAGGGAGACGTGGAGGGAGGGGTGGAAATCGGTGAGGACAAAGGAAAAGAAGGAAGGAATGTGGGAATGATGGACAGGAGATTCAGGGAAGTAAGAGAAATTTGACAAAGGAGCCAACAAAAGGAAAAATGATCTCTCTTATGTACTCCTTTCTGCTATCTTTCTTTCCTTGGTTTTTGTCTCAATGCCATTCCCTCACCTCTTACAGCCTTTTCATCTCTCATGTTTTTTGCAATTAAACATTCTTTCCTCTTCTCTTTTGCAGTCATCTATTGTCCCTTGTCTTGTCCTTATTTCTTCCCCTGTCCTCTCATCTTCTCACATCTACCCATTTCCTTGACTCTCTTCTCATCTCCTCCCTTGCTTCCTCTTCTATCCTCATTTCTTGCCTGATAAAGAATCATTTCATATTTCTTTCACCCTCTTATCTTGATTTCCTATAAATCCTTTTGACTTATTAGAACCTTTGAAATGTCTTGAGGTGAAAATGTTCGTGACTCGGCTGGTTTGATCATTAGCAGCGGCTCTACGACTCATTGGAGTGACAGGCCTCGGAGGGGTAAGCCACAGCAACCCAGCTATACCCTGCTCTTCTTCTACTTCTTCTTCTTCTTCTCAGCCAATCACTTCCACAGATGGCGCTGGGTCATCCAGGAAGTAGGAAGTTAGGGTCATCCAATGAAAAAGCAGGCCTGGCCTCTCTTGCTGACCCGTGACACCTTCCTACCAAAAAAAACAAAAAAACAGACCAAACCTGTCCATGTGTGTCTGTACGTCTGTGTGTGTTGGGGGGGATGAGAACAGACTGGAGTCCAGCCACCCATCCCCAGTCAGACCCCCTTACCATTATTGTTTAGCACATGGACATTCACACACGCTCACACACACACCAAAGGACTGTTTTAGTGGCCAAATGCACATTTAAGCTTCACAGCATTCAGCTTTATGGCCAAAGACAACACGCAGACGGACAAAACGACATGACGGACACGTTAAGTGTTAACCGTTTTTTTTTTGTTAATGTTCTTTCAGTGTCTTTAATCAAAGTTTAAGTTAAATGAAGCAAAAACTGAGGCAGACGGCATCCCACGAATCCTTGCTAAATAAGGTGTATCACCTTCTACAAACTGTTAACTCCTCGTCTCGTCTCTTTCTCTGCCCCCATCTGACTTTATGTTAGACTTTCCAAACAGTGTGTATGTGATGTTTTTTTGTGCATGTCTTTTGAGCAGCTGGAAACTTCACAGGGAAGTGAGCCTCCAACTATGGTAGTTATCCACTATTAGTTTGACTGTTAAGGCCATCAGACTCTCCCTCTCTCTCTCTCTCTCACACACACACACACACACACACATTATCTCTTAGGCCTTTCTCTTATAGTATTTATCCCACACACCTTTTCAAATGTTGCAAAGTAAAACAAAGTAAATTCCACATTTTTAGTTCTAAACTCGAGACTTTGAGTCCAAAATAGAACATGAAACTGAGCTTTTCATATTGTTATTCTTGGATATTGGCTCTAAAAAGTCTCCTTAGTTGTCCTTTAGGAGAACACATCTGACTGATGTCATTTCAGGTTAATGGCACAAAGAATTTAGCCAGAAAACCAGTTATATGCAATCTGAGACATAACATCCTCTTAAACTGACTAAAACAGGCTTTTGAACCCACGTATCCATCTGTGCTCTGAATGATTTGTCAGCCCTGGGGAGTCTTTACTGCATCTATCCCCCTCTCTCCTTGGCTTTTTTTCTTCCTCCTTGCATCATTGCTCATTCCTTCTTTTACTTCTTCCCCTCATCCCTCCTTTGGACCCAGAATGCTTTGAGTCTCTTCCCTGCTGCCTTTGAACAACGATCAGAGGTAACGTTTTGGCTCACACATGCCGCGCCGCTGCTCATTCAGGTGCAGGAGATCATCTGCTGTTTTGATTGTGAGTGCCTCCCTGCATTACTCGATCTACAGCTCGCATTTTTCCAGTCCTTCAAGTGAGGCCTGCAAGCGCACACACAAGTCTGGCACGGCCCGACTGAAAATTCACTGTCGTTCTGCCTGATGAGATAAATGGCAGAATATTGAATAAGAAAACTTATGATTCTACACATATAGTAGAAATATATTATTTAGAAATGTATTTTTATCATGTAGTTTTTAACTTATTTATTTATTTTTTGTTGGATCTATTCATGCACATCTTCTGTTTCCGCTTTGTCTTGCAGCGAGGACGTCAGAACTGGACGTCTTTAAAGTGAAAAATACTCCAGATGGATGGGTAATTGAAGGTTTAATTTCCACGTTGAAAAAGTCAAAATAAAACCAGTAATAGGCAACGCAGTGGCATTGTTGTGTGTATGTGTGTGTGTGTGTGTGTACTGTGTGATTCAAGACACATTAAAAAAACAAAAAAGAAAAAAGAAAAAGAGAGTGGGAGGAGAAGAAGCTTAACTGCTACCTTTTACACCTGTCAGAGCCTAGTCAACTGTGTTTATACAATATTTATACCTGACAGACCCACCCATACACACACAAAGAGAAAAAAAAGAGAAAACAGGCAATGGTTGCAAACAAGCGGTTCAACAACCTAGCTGCAATTTTGTGTAAATTTCTCCTTAAAGAAACACACTCACACACGCACACAGTCTGGCCTGTGTATTGTGCAGCTATCATATAGTTGCTGTCAAAGCCAGTGGCAATTATTACCATTAGGAGTCCCATCATGTCACTAGCTGTCCCCGTGCCACCACCCCCCTTGTATCTCCCGCTACCTCTCACTCAGTGACCAGACCCTATAATCTAACCTCACTTTGTTACCATCAGACACGTGAACACACAGGCAAGCAGAAAAAAATAAAATAAAATAAAATGTGTGCTGTTTTATTCTGTCCTCCTTTCTTCCACACATAGAAGCAAATAGATTTTTGAGGTACAGAAAAGAGAAGGGCATTTACTTCTCACACAAATAAAGAGGCAGGAAACAGCAAAAAGTAAACATCAAAAACAGTTTACTTCTGTTTTAAAATTTCACTTATGCTGACAAGATCAGTGAGTTTGACCGATGCAGACATGGAGTTGTGTTTTTACTACTTTTCAATTTCTTCCAGGGAGCGACAATGCCACAGGAACTTCATTCATGTTTCCATTTTGTACACTGACATCACATGTTCTGTCTGGAATCGTATGTGTTGGGACCTGCAGACATTTCCTGTCAGTCAGAGCATGTGTTTAGACGTGAGCGTGTGTGTCTGTGTGGGCAGGAAGCCATTAGCCCAGTAGCCAAGGGGTAGACAGTAGTTAAGCCACCTGTTTCAGTTAACAGGTATCTCTTATTTTATGAGTCTGAGTAGTCTGTTTCTTGGAGAGAGAGAGAGAGAGATGGGGTGCATCAGCAACTGTGGACTTCCTTTAGTTGTGTGTGTGTGAAAAAGAGTTAACCAGTTTTTGGTTTTTTTTTAGTGTTGCTTAGTTACCATTATGTACAAGTATCTTTGTAAGAAAATGCTTAAGAAATACAACAAATAACACGTGTAATTACAAAACTTTAAAATGCAGACAAAAAAAAAAAAAAAAAAAAAATTAAACATGGAAAACTGCAACTGCAAACTCATTTCCAAAATAAAAAATTTGGAAGTTTAGTAAAATGTAAATAAAAACAGAATGCTTTGAATGGTTTGCAGATCTGTTAAATTCCAACTATGCACACAGTAGACCACATACATGAACACTGAATGCCATTTCAGGTAAATAAACATTAACTCACGCTGATGCCAGCAACACTTCTTAAAGTTTGAAGCACGGGCAAACGAAAGGCTGAAAAAGTAAGTGGTACTGACAAAAGAAACACTTGGAGGAAAAAAATAAAAAATAAAAAACAAGAGCAGCTAATTATGTTTCATGGGAGCAGATTAGTGACATGATTGGGTATAAAAAAAGAGTATCTTTGAGAGTCTTTCTGAGAAACAGAAAGTTCAACAATCTGTGAAAAAAACTGTCTACAAATTCTGAAACAATTTCAGAATATTGTTCCTCAGTGTAAAAGACTTTAAATACCTCATCATCTACCGTATATAATATTATCAAAACAAGGCTGAAAACCACAGTAGTAGAAGAGTGTCGATGTAGAACTGGTTTTCCTGCATTCCAGAAATACACATGAGAAAAGACAAAAATGGGGGCAACATTTCTCTCCTAAAAATCCGTCTTTTATAATCTGTACCAACTTTTCTGGTATGGAGAGATGATTTGGTTATTTTTGTCTCAAGGTACATTTTTTTCTGTTTAAGTATTTGATATATATATATATATATACATGTATATGTGTGTATGTATGTATAGGGTTATGAGATTTGAAAATCGTAGCACAAAGTGGGTACAATTTCAGTTTCAGTAGCCTCACTCTGACACACACAAACATTTCTTTGTCAGATTTCCTGAAGCTATAACTGTGCCTAGCGGTGTTGGCTCAGCCACCAGAGTCACCAGCATGTTGCTGCCTCTGCTGCAGGGCTGGTAGCCAACACATCTCTGCTCTCCCAAGTGTTTTGGAATCCATGCAGCAGAAGTTTTGATGTGATGAGAGCTTTACAGTGACTGCAGATATGGGAATGACACTGAGAGAGAGAGAGAGAGAGAGAGAGAGAGAGAGAATAATAAAAGAAAAAAAGCAGGAGGGGAAAGAAAAAGTATTTTTGTTCAAGTGTCACAGCCCGTGGTAATAGCTCCAACACACATGCACAGGTGCAGCACCCTGTAGTGTCCCAGTGTGTGTCATTAGAGCTATCAGGGCCACTCTAGAAGGATTAGAGGACTGTTAGAAGAACAAGGCTGCACACACACACACACACATACACGGTGACAACTCACCACTGAGTTGTCTACACACTGCTGGACACCAAATCCCTGCACATGGATGTGTATGCGTGTGTGTGTGTATGTGAAACAGAGAGGGAGCACGTGCCAGCATCTTGTATATCATGCTGTGAGCACTGAGCAAAGATATCAGCGTACCGCTGAGCGCCTTACAGCGCTAATCCATCACACCCATACACACAAACCCTGACACACACTGAGGTGTAAAAACAGATATTGTATTCCACCTGCAATTGGGACGTATTTTAATCCTCACATGGAGAACATTTTCTTGACAAAATATGTTCCTCAAGTAAGGAGTTTTTGATTGAAAACAGCAGATCTCTTTGTTAAAAAACAAACGGAGTAAAATGAAATAGGACAAAATAAGTGAAAAAAAAAGAATAAACAAAAGGGATTTTTGTCTGCCTGAATGAGGACCAAAATACATCAGTGACCTACTGACTCAGTATTAACCTGCCAGACCCCTTTGATCATCTGGATCTGGTCTTTTATCAGTTCCCAGAGTCAGAACCAGACATGGAGAAGCTGCGTTCAGCTTCTATGCTCCCAGAAACTCCCAGAAAGTCTCAGATGAGCTGAAACACTCAGTTCCAGGTTAAAGACCCACCTGTTTTCAGCTGCATTTGCATAACGGTCTAAATCTGCACAGCTATGTTAAGCCTGAATTTCAAAATCACATTTTAGCTGCTGTTTTTATCTAATGTTCTTTTTCTTCTACTTTGCTTTCAACCTAAAATTATGCTTTTTATTCTCTTTTGCGATGACGTGTTAAAGTCTCTGTAAAGCACTTTGAATCAGCCTGTTGTTGAATTGTGCTCCACAAATAAACTTGCCTCGCCTTACTTTCTTTTACTTGTTTAAATAAAAATAATCACAAAAGTTGTTTTTTCTTTTTCATCTAAGCATAGAGGAAATCGGCTGAACCAATAAGCAACTGGCATCTTTTCTCGCCCTTCTTCTTACTTTAAACTCAGCTTAGAACAGCTCCTCGACCACTTTGACAGACAGGACAGACAAGAGCAACAGAGAAAGATAGAGAAACAGAATGAACAGAAAGACAAAAGCACTGGAAAAGAAGAAGGGCAGAAGGTATGATGTAGAGGTGTTGGAGCTGGGTGTAAATGCAGCAGCTGAGAGTCAATGGTTTGGAGAAGAAGCCGGTACAAAAGGGGCTAATGTCCATGGCTCTTTTCAAAGCTGGTGTTTTTTGTGAGTGTGTTTGTGAGTAATATGTGTGTGTGTGTGCGTGCGTGCATATGTATATGTGAGGAACTGCCCCTCTTTCAGCCGTAGTTTGGGGTGGGGTGGAGGGTAGGGTGCATTAAGCTCCCTTCTAGGAAGCTGAGTGCAGTCACTGAGCCAAGGGGATGGCCATTTTGCTGTTTTCACTGAGGGGGGAAAAAAGGAGGCAAAATAGGAGGTGGAGGTGGGGACCTCTGACTGGTGACAATTTCCACCTCTCCTTTTTTTTTCTTTTATTTTTGTCCCAACCATTCTTCTGCTCCTGCAGCAGCTTTTCTTTGGGGTTAATACAGCCTGCAGCTGAGGGTGGGATGGGGAGTGCTTTAAGGCCAAACTAAACCCCTGCAACCCCGAAGGATTTTATTACTACCAAGAACTGTTGGAGCACTTCAATTCTGACTGTGGAAACTAAACTGAGACAGACAGGGAAATGGGGAAGACTTAATACACTTTATTTTTTCCTTTTCTGAGTTTAGAAAATGTGACATGTAACTTTGGGAGGCTACATGAAGCGCATGTTAGCATGCGAGTGCAAACATAAAAAGCAGTGAAACGGCTCAATGCAACCCACAGATTAAATAAATACTGTTGGAGTTGTGTAAAAGCTCCCAAAATAAATGTTAAAAGTTGTCAATAAATACATAACCTCCCTAAAAAGCCTTCAAGTATTCCTACTAATGTTGCCGAATCTGCAGACAACTGGTGGAAGGGTCGGAAATAACAAAAGATGGGCACATGCAACAGCGAGAGAAAGAAAGAGGAAACGATGAAAGCTGTCTCCACTTTAAAGTGGATTAGGGGTGCACAGCGCTGAAACAATGGGAGGTAAAAAATCAAATTAGCCCTCCCGAAACATCAAACGACGGAGGCTAGGAATAGCTAAGCTTCCTCTGTCACTAATCTGTTGACTCAATGTGAACGATACACGCCGCCATTCACCAGTGAAGACAAGCTGTTCTGCTTCTTTTGGCCTCTGTGCGCTCTGTTTGACTTCTTTTCTCATCTGTCCCCTTTTTTTCCGCTCGTTGCCCAGACCTCATCCTGTTCTGCCTTTGACTGTCTGGCTTCAAAAGGCCGCAGCACTCAGGTGTGGTTGAAGTCAAACTGGAAAATGCTGATGGCCGACAAACAATGCCAAGTGATTACAGTAAAAGAAAATGGCCTCACTAAACTGTCCTGCATGATCTCTTCTTTTTCTTTTCTTTCTTTAGTTTGTCCTGCTGTCATCGGTTTTGTTCTGCGCTTCCCTGCTGTCGCTAGATCTTTTCATTATAAATATTCCATGTTTATGTCCTCTTCTCTGTCTTCCTGTGTCTTTTCATCTTCTTCTAAAGTCGATCCCCTGGTGATCTAACATCAGACGACTAAACGTACATTAAAAAAAGGAAAAAGAAAAGAAAATTCATATATTATACAGATCCTTGTACTACACATAACTTAAAACCTAAAATAAATAAAATAATGATGTCTTAACTTTGAAATCCAAAGCTCTTTGTGTTGCAGTCTGAAATGCTCCCACCTGCAGTAGTCTGTTTTAATCTTACACTCGATAATCTAGACTGAACATTATTCTAATTTCAACAATGAACAATTTGATTTTGTGTGAAAAACATAAAACTGAGTAACTTAAATATTAGTCTGAAAAAATCCAGTACCACAGCCCCTTATTGGACAGTCTAAGCATGGGTGTCTAAAAAAATGAAAAATAAGAAATAAAAAGACTTTCTCTCCCTCGACCCCTCCCAGAGCTCCCAGTAAAGGAGAAGAATGCCCCAGCAGCGATGCATGTTCCATTGTTCACGCTCTGCCTCCAATTTGCTCTCCACATTCTGCGGCCTCGGCCGAGACGTTACGCTGGCTTAAGGGACAAATCGCACACACAAAAAGGGGGAGGAAGAGAGAAGGGCAGAGGTAAGGGGGAGTGGGGGTGGCGAGGAAAAGATAGGAGGGAAGAGAGAGGGGAGGGAGGAGAGGGATAGGCCTCTTCACAGCAATGCAATTATAGTCCGCATTTGAGACTGGTGGGGTTTTGTGGCAGCCTTGCTCGCTCTTTCTCCCTCCATCACCCCCTGTACTTTAGCGGTGAGGCTAATAGCCATAGCCACGGCAATTTCTACGGTACATGACATTAACATGGTAGCGTGTCGCCGACAAAAGGATTCAAAGGGACTTAGAAAAGAGCAGCGGTTTCGCCTGGTTAAGTAGGCCTCAACCTGCCAAGACTGCAAGACAGACAGACAGCTCGTGTGTTTATTACCCAAGCCACCTAGGGAGAGGAGAGGAGAGGAGAGGAGAGGAGAGGAGAGGAGAGGAGAGGAAAAGAGAGGAGAGGAGAGGAGAGGAGAGGATTCCTAACATCCACTAGGTTGCTGCTCACAGGCAGATGGGCTCTTATCCTCTGTCTCTCAGTTGCAAGGTGAAAGATTTTTGAAGCAGTGTAGTAGCTTTGTCTTTTGATGACTGAGCTCTGTTAAAGGCAAATCTACACATGTTAGAAAGGCAGCAGCAGAAGGAGATGTATGGCTGCAGACTGCCTAACATCCAGCCATATAGCTTCCACTCTGAGCTGACATACTATTGATTCAGGTCTAGTTTGGCTGGAAGCCCCATGTGATTATGAAATATGGCCTAATGATTTAATAAGGTGATGCTTGGTCTTGTACATGCCAGCTAAACACTTGATGATTGGTGAGAGCACCTTCTTAGTCCGTTTCTCAGCGTTCCTTGTCTGTTATGAACATTGCATTCACCTCCATCAGTTCAACTACCAATAAGGACCTAGATATTTTACCATGCTTAAATGTGCCACTTTTTTCTATTTATCTATGCTTTTCCTAAATCTTGTTCAAAATCTCAAGTGCCATCAGGTGAGAGGCAGGTTCCCACTAAATCACAGGATCACACAAGGACACAAAAGACAAACAAGTATGCATGCTTACAATCACTCCTTTGGCCAGTTTGGGATTATCAGTCAGTGGATGTTTTTGGACTGTGGAAGAGAAACAGATTACTTGGAGAAAACTCAAAGGCACAAAAAGAAGGTATAAATGCCACACAGACAGGCCCCGGGAGAACCAGGACCACCACACCACCATGCTGTCCTCATTCCAACTATTGAATTATGGCAACTAAAAGAAAATGAGCCTTCTTCCGACAGCTTTGATTTTCATTGATTAACTGTATACAGGTTTAGAGACGCCCAGGCCGACAACCAGATGGTAATTACAATGACAACCGGTGTTGATTAGAATGATTATGACAATTACAACCTCTAAATTGATAGGCCCTAATATCTCTTTTATACAATGATCTGAAGCTATAGCAGCCACATAAATGATGTAGCCTCTTCAATGCAGAATTTTCCATCGGTGACAGATAAGTAAGCTGACACAAAGCAATGTCAGAGCAGCCTAGCAAAGAGAAGGAGGATCTGCAACCATCAAAGGCACAAAAGTGAAATAGTTGCAGATGTATTATCAAAACAAAATCCCCTAGCCCCGCTGCAGAAATGTATATATGTGCCCTGGAGTAAGAAACACTTGAGCACCTGACCCTTCTCCCAGATCTTCCTGAAGGTAGATCAGGGACCAGAGATCGATGATGTATCACATTATACTTGATCTGCTCTGATCACGGGTATCCATCTTTTTCCTCTTACTTCTGCATCTCAGTCTTTATACCAGTGAGCCGCCCACCAACCCACCCAGCAGCGGCACCAGCAGCCGACAATTATGCATACACAGAGAACATTGTGTTGAGGAGATTTCGGACAGTGACATCTGAGAGAGAGAGAGAGAGAGAGAGAGAGAGAGAGAGAGAGAGAGAGAGAGAGAGGGAGAGAGAGAGAGAGAGGGAGAGAGAGAGAGGGACGGAGAGAGAGGGAGAGGGAGAGAGAGAGAACGAGAGAGAGGGAGAGAGAAGGAGAGAGATCCTCCTTGGCATGCACCGCCTCAGTGGCAGCGAGGCTGTGACTGACTGGCCGTTTAACTGGGCTTTCTGGGAGGACGACGCACGCCATGCTTTGATTTTTCACACCTTTTTCGCTCTCTTGTCTGTCATCGCGGAGACGGCCGATGGTTTTCTAGCTTTCCAGGGCAGCCTGCATCCACCTCACCATCGGGATTTTAGCTTCATCTTCTCTTCTCACTGACTGGCTGATCCGGGGCTGATCCCAGCCAACCTGGGCCGGGCCGTGGGGCTGTTCCGCGAGCCTTATCGCTGAAGTGGCACCCGAGATGAGCGCCTCGAGACCCCGGAGCTGGGCTCCCTCCTCCCCGGGGAGCGGGTCTGGGTCGTGGCGGTGCTTCTGGTGGTGGGTTGTGACCGTCGGAGTGGCAGTGGGCTCTGGGGATCCGTGGATGTCTGCGGAGGCATGTGCCCAGTCCTGTTCTTGCAGCAGCACAAGGATTTCTTGCGTGGATCCGGAGAGGGGCATCAGTGTTTTCCCCGTCCTGCAGAACAAGGCGGAAATGGAGAACATCACCGACATGTGAGTGTCATCTCGTGAGCATCACTTTAAAGAAGGAAGATGGTCACATCTCCATCTCTTAATGAAGGAATGTCATCCCCAAATCCCTCCACTGCTGCTGCCTGTAGCTGACGATCAAAATGAAAGATCCAGAACTGATTCACATTTTATCCTATTTTTAATTATTATTATTCTTATTATTATAACGTGGCTCATTTTAAAATCACCTCATAAACAATCCTCTCAGGTTTGGATCATATGTAACCTACATTGCATAACGCATTCTTTGTCACCATCAGTCTTTCAGCACCAGCTTGGAAAAGTAAAAAAAAAAAAAAAAAATCAGTTCGTAATGAGAGACTTCATCCTAAAAAAAATGTCCCAGACAAAGCCTTGTCTATGAGCTTGAGCGTGTTCACCCTTATATGTGTGTAGGTGTGTGTGTGTGTGTGTGTGTGTGTGTGTGTGTAATAGGCTCGGCTCTCATCAGACACCACAGTTCAAATATTAGTACAGATACTTCCCAAGATGGCTTATATGAGTTTGTCTGAATAAACCAAGAGGAGAGAATCGATGTCGAACCTCATGTTTCTGGTCAGAGTCAACATTTTTTTCCGCTCGTGTGTGACGACTGCAGCCCCCCTGTTCAGGGTGTCGGACCATCATTCAAGTCTCTACTTCCATCATTCCATATAACAACTGACATCTAGTGAGACGTCATTCGGCCTAAAGATACAAGCCTAAGAAATAATAGTAGGTCTAATAATATGGAGAATTAAGAAAAATCTGTTGCAACATCCTTCTTAGATAATAAACGGCCTTGTGGACAATGACTTTTGTCAGAGATAAACAACCTTTAGCCTTGAAGAAACCTTGGAAGCGGTTTAAATGAGCCAGCAGTCCGCACAAAATCATTCATCGAGCGCTTGGATAATGTAAACAGACAAATTACAGCAAAGTTTAATTGCTAACGACTTGCCAAAACTGTGGGAGTAGGTCTGTGTTAATAGCATCTGAGATGAAATCTTAACAATTGGGCAGAATTTGATGAGCTGGTAAATGGCTGATTAAACCCAAGTACAGTTTGAGCTGATGTGCAATTTCTGCCTTATAGGCTTACATGGCTGGGTTTAATATTGGCCTAATAGGCGAACAAAACTGATTTGGATATATCCTGTAAGGAGAGTAGCTTAAAATCGGCCCATTTGACAAAGATACAGATAATTTTTGAAAAAGGTTTTAACACAAGATAATCAATACTGCATGTTTTCTCTTTTTTTTTTTTGTTTGTTGTTTTTTGCTTTTTAATGAAAAATTACTGAGAAAAAAAAACATTCAAATTGATTTTTTTTCTTTTTACATTAATGTAATCTTGTAGCATACACCAAATTACTAATGTGGAAGTTCAGGTTTAAAACCATATCACTCCAGAAAACAGACCTGCAGCTGAGGGTCATTCATGCACAGACTGTTTTTCATTGGTCTTACCTGACTTAGAAACTGCTAAATCAATACGTTTCTGTTTATTTTACATTGTTCCTGAAAAGCATTCTGTCAAAACGAAAATTAGTGTTGCATTATTCGTTTCCTTCTTTCGTAACTTCCCTTAACTGCAGACTTTTTGTGACTCTATCCTCTATAATGTGAGAACGTTGTCTTTGATGTGCTCACATCTCCAGCCTGATACGGTCACTTTAAGAATTATGTTATTTTCAGTCCTTCAGTTTTTGTTTCTTTCTTTTGGACTGAATTCAGAGATTGAGTGTTTTAAAATTAATTTTACTGCCAAGCCTTATGATTTAGCGAAACAGTAGACGATATGCAGTGGGACTGAGGGTTTTTGCCTTACAAAGAGCTCTGCTGTGACCCTCATAGCGTTTCTCCCTCGACAGAGGAGATTGTTCTCAGCTCTGTCCTGAGGTTTTGTTTACCTTTAAATATTCTCAGACATCTGATCCCAAAGCTGTAATATTTGAGATGTACATCTGCTACTTTTCAGTCATGTTCACACAGTTGCTTTTATTCCCCTAGGGGAGTTGGTCATAATCATCTCCTGCTGGCCCTCAAACATAAATTGACCGAGTACTTTGTTAAAGTGCTGCGATGAGAACTGTTCCCATTTACCTAGTTTGAAAAACTATAAAAGTGCCCATGTGTTAGCTGCAGCTCCTCTTAAGCGCTCTCTTTTTTAAAACTACCTGTAGTTCTGCAGGCCTACTATTTCTATGTCACATTAAGATGTTTATTTGTATGCTTGCCTTTGTTAATAAATGAGGCCTCTAACACACGCTTGTATCTCCTGACAGCTACATTGCAAACCAGAGCAGCATCTCATCCATCAATGACAAAGAACTGAACGACTACAAGAACCTCAGGAACCTGTGAGTCCATGTACACGCAAACACAATAATACACAATATATATTGCACTGCAGTATTCAGGTGTCTTTCAACACAATGCCAAGGAGGAAAGACACTAACAATGACCTTAGAGAAGTAATTACATTTTTAGATTATACATTGTGAGTTAAAATGCACTCTTTTTCTTCTGCTTGAATGATTTATATTTTTAATTACAATATTGTTTGCTGATTTTTCCTATATTCTATCTAATATTGTTTCTTGTTGCTTGTGTCAATCACTCTGTGTGCGTACTGGTGGCTTCTTTATTCATGAAAAAAAAAAAACATTCTATGTGGGGCATACTTTGCAATAAAACTATTTCTGATTCTGATTGTTTAAGCAC
>JBAMYA010000009.1:7272600-7290262 GCA_037176975.1 Arrhamphus sclerolepis
AGAACGAGAAAATGTTACATAGAACGGAAAAGGGCACTGAAGGTGATAGGTAAAGAGGAATTTTGAAAGAGCTTTGGGTTTTTTTTTTTTTTTTTTTTTTTTTTTTAAGGAATCTGCTGACAGTAAGAAAGAATGTGCATACACCCCGCCTTCTTTTTCACACCTCAGTTGCTCAAACACACACACACACACATATATGTATGTATGTGTGTGTGTATGTATAAAAGAAGCCACAGATGTGTTTCAGTCTGGTTTGCTGAATACAAAGTTTGAAAATATATAAAGAATGAATGTGTTTGTGTGTTTGTGGGCGTATTCTTGTCTCTTGACCTCCTGAGTCCTCAGTCTGAGATGACAGGACCTCCCACCTTCTTTCTGCCTTTTTCACTCACTCTATTTGTCAGCCATCGTTAGTCCTGCGTGTGATATGTGTGTGTGTGTATATCTACATATGCTGAGAAAGCAGGGACCTTGTTCTCCATTGACATACAAGCAGCTCGTCAGAATGATCAGCTTTTGCTCTGAAAACACGTTTAGTGTCATGTGCCGAAGACGTGAGCCCTGTCACTACAGAATGAGTTTAAGCTACCCATATTTATCCATTTTGTCTTGTTTTGTTTGTCTGTTCCATCAGCATGTCAGCACAGAGCAGATTCATTTATATCGCACGTAAACCAAGCTCATACATTTTGTCACTCCAGTAAAATCAGTTGACTCAACTTTGTCCTGAATGTAGAACTTACAAAATTTGGGAGATTGAGAAAGTGAAAGGAAAAAAAAAAAAGAGAGATGGGGAAGGAAGGAAACTGGGTGGACAGAGCACAGGGGATGGGTCACTTTGTCCATGGGGAGGGAGGTGTGAAAGGCTGAAAGAGGGGTGCATGACGGAGGCTGAATGCCACCACCCAGTAGGCCGTGAAATCAGAAACCTTTGCCAACAAGACAGCCACCCGCACACCAGCCGTTGTTCAGTGTGTGTGAGAGTGTGTGTGTGGTAGGGCTCCTCTATGGAAAGCGCAGTCATGCACGGTATCACCCAGCTCCTCCTCCTGCTATCTCCCGTCACTCCCCCACCCCTACCCCCACTCTCGGACTTCATGCCTGTCCTGCATGTTGGTCTGACGACATGGTTATTTCTCAAAGTTCTGCACACTGTGACTTTCTGTTTTGATTTGAGCTGAATAATTGTACTTATCTGCTGCAGCTACATTAACCTGTCCCAGGTAACACCCTCAGAAATAATGGTTCTGCTGGAACAGATGACTGTTTTTAAGTAAGGAAACCTACTTAACCACTGGCAAACTCATCTGCTTCACCTATTTGTGGTGAACTTAAGAAAAAAAAATGATAGCACTAATTAGGACCTATTATCCTTTTTGTCACTAAATAGATTTGGTGAAACAAGAAAACACATATGGTAACAGGTTGTCATGTTACGCCGCAGCAGAGAACAACATACATACTAAGAAATGGTTAATTTGAAAATGCATGTTCTCTTTTTCAACATAAATAGCGAGTAAAGATACAAAAGAAAAAACATGAATGGGGAAAGAAAAAAGGCCTCTGTGTCACTGCAAAGCTTAAAAACACAACAAAAACAATTAAAAAACATCAGCTGGTGACTCTGTAAATGAAAAAAAATTCCTTTTTTAATGTAAAGTTTATTTGCCTGCCTTTTTGCTTTCTATTTTTAAGAAAATAAAGAAAAAAAAGGTCCCCTATTTTAGCCCTCTTCCCCCTCTCCGTCTCCTCTCTTCTCTCCTTCACTGAACTCTCCTCCTTTCTCAGTATTGTGGTTTGCAGGCCTGATTACCATGCTGCCAGTGACTTTTCCCCTCTTGTCTCACTCTCACAATTTCTAAAGGGTACTTAATAAAATTCTGAGTCTGCTCCTCGTGTTTGTGCGTGTGCGCGTGTGTCTGTGTGTGAGAGTGAATGTGTAACCCAAAGAGAGTGAGGGAGGCAGAGAGAGACTTTTCCCCTTGTTTTGTTTCTCTCTATCTCTAAAGAGTACTTAATAAAATCGTGAGCCTGTGAGGCCAGGTCAGAAACACACACACACACACACACCTACACACACACACACACGGCCCTTAATTTCCAGGAGAGGAACGCAAAGTTTTGATAAAGTAGCAAAGTATATTTTTCAACGACGTCAAGTCAGCCTCTTTGGCAGATTATACTTTTTTTTTTTTTTTTTTATTTTTTTTTTTTATTTTAAATCATTGACCTGAATGAGATATAGATTAAGTAAGAAAAAAAATAATGCTTGGCTCCCTAATTATTGGTGATGTCACAATCTCAATATTTAGTTGATATAGAGAAAAAAAAAAAAATCAGTAGACATATTTGGGAAAAAAGAATATAAATATAAAAGAGTGAACATCATGTAAATCTCAAACTTTCAAAAGGGATGTTAAGCCTTTGATCAATTGCAGCATCTTATTTTATTAAAATTCATGTAAGTGGGAGGTCATTGCTGGCACCTGTCTGACACGTTTCGCAGACTGGGCAAATAGAAGAAAAATGTTTATTCTGCACCTCTTAATCATTTAGGGGGGTTAGGGAATTAATCTGGAGCAACCAAATATGGGCTTCCTCCCTGTAGGATGACTAATGGCTTTGAAATTAATGAAACTCTTTCTTTCCCAGGATGAGAAATTAATCAAAGATAAAGTGGGAGAAGGAAGATATTAAAAGTTTAAGTGGGGCTATGTAATTAATTATCCTCTCAGGAAGCGTTTGACAGAGATAAACTCTTCCAAATTAAGATTTGTTTCTGCTTATACACTGTCCAGACAAGTATGTCACCACAGGCGGAATCATATGTAGAAGAAAGGAAAGAGGACAAGAAAAGGGATGAATGGAGAAGGAGGGCAAAATGCAACAGATGAAACATGGAGGGAGATGTACCAGAAAGGGGGAAGAAAATGAGAGAAGACAACAAAGACTGATAACTAGAGTTTACTCGACAGAAAAGAGGACTAGGATGCTCGTCAGAACGGAGGGCAGATTCATCTTCCTTCGCTTCCTTTAACTCCTCTGCCTCCTCCTCAGCTTCACCCACGCACACACGCACGCACACACACACATTGTTAAATTATTCAGGACCACTTCTGCAGCATGCTTGATTAAGTTTTCATTTCTGCAAATTACCATTCGGAAATGCGCCACGCCACTGAATCACATAACCACTACAAGCTACAAGGCGGTTTACCTGCTGTCATATGCAAAGAAAGGGAGACGTGCAGAGAGAGACAAAGGCAGCATAAATGATTATATTATAGCTTAATAATTTCTTTGTATTGTTGTGATCATTAGGCATGGTAAACCTCTTTGTCAACACGGTTAATTCCTCAACAGTCATACATCTTTCAAGTGAACTGCAAATGAGAAAAATTATATATGTGTGTGTGTGTGTGTGTGTGTGTATGAGAAAGAGAACAATACCAGAAGAGATTAATAGATGCAAAGAGACTGTGACAAAGAGTTAAAGGCCGCTCTAATCTACTGTACATGCATAGTGATGGACTGTAATTGTACAAACAGTCAATAGGTCCCATTTAGAAGAACAATGAAAGGAAGACCAAGCATTATGTACCCAGTTAAACCCCAATTAGTGTTGATGCACTCTGGTCACTTTTAAATCGTTTAAAGTGTTCAACATGAGAAACCATGATTGCAACAGGGAGAGTTCTTCTGCCTGAATAATTTTTTTTTAGTCTTCTTTTTCTTTTTTGGTTTTCAAGGAGAATGAAAGACTGAGAAATTTCTGGGACAGAGAATAAAACATACGGTTGAACGGCTTGTGGAATGCTGGTAGTTTTTCCACAGCTGCTGCATGTGGAAAAGATACACCCTTAATACACACCAATAATACTTTTACAGCTACTACTACTTGTACAAAATAAAAAATAAATAAATAAATACATAAACAAATAATAATAATGATAAATAAGTCACATTTATTGTTTATTTAATACAAAACTAAGTCTAAAGCCAGAAGCAACATGTGGAAACATAACAGCTGTGTCCACATGCATTAAGAGGTTACGTAGATTAATTGATCACCGGCAAGTGTGAGCACCTCTATAAAAGCATTAATTTTGTCAGTGTGCTGGTCTAGAGCATTCAGGTGTGAGTTAACATAATGCCAAAGCAATTTCTCCTGTCCATCTGTCCAAACATTTCAGAGACCATTGTTCTATAGTGGAAAGGATTATGCACATGTGGAAAACAATAAAGACAGCTGCGTATTTTACAAGGAGTGAACATCCCAGCAAGGTCACCCCAAGTTAAGACCATGCAATTGAGAAATAAGAGAAAAAAAGGAAAAAAAAGTTGTAAGTTATATCTTCTAAATGTGCTTCAACAAGAAACTGAACCATGGTATGTATTTAGTTTTTCACACTCTGCTTCTAAAATTTGACATTGTTATATTAATGACAGTGTAATAGGCCATATGTTATTAATCTGAGGTTACATTTGACAAATTTTAAGGTCCTGGTAAGGTCCTTTTTTTATCTTTTTTTTTTCTTTTTGCTAAAAGTAAAGAAGTGGCAGTTCTCATTTTTTGACATGTTGTTTTTTTTTTTTATAACAACAGACTTCATTCTGAGAACGAGCACAGCAAAGTTTCAGGTGATTACATTATTTGAAAGCCTGCTTTCATGTCTAATGCAGGGGTATTTGCAATAGCCACGTTGCACCAGGGATCCTGAAGAACCCTGCAGCTTATCCTGCAGGTAGCCCATCATGACTCTGATCAGCGTGGAGAAGGGCTTCAGTGGGGCTACGCAAGCAGCAGTTAGGGAAATGATGGTGGTTAAGATGAACAGCGTGTACGGTTACACCTTGGAGAGACGGTGGGAGGTATGTGCATGATTTGTATGTTTTTATCTGCAGATGTACTGGGGCAGTGGGACCCCCACAAACATTGCACGGTTCTGGGAGTATGGTATGATTATGGAGGGGCAAAGTCCTAGTAGGGGTGAAGACAACAGCTGTGCGTAATGTGTATGTCTGTATGTGTGTGGGAAGTCTGCAATATGTGTATATGTAACACAGTTGTCTCTAAGGCCCACTAAGCCAGCTCTTGTGAATCAGCCTAACAAATTCCACAAAAAAAAGAAAAGAAAAAAAAACAACCTGGACTGGACTCCTGTGGAAATGACAATGCACTTATTAAACCACAAAACACAGCTCACCACATACACTTCCTTTTCTTACGCCTCATTAGTGCTTCTATTGGTTCGCATAGAGATTGGGTAGATTTATGACTTGCCATGTGCACAGACAGCTAATCAGCAACAGACCTCAAAGGGCCCCTCTGTGGTTACAAGATAAAGATAACCATCAGATCATATACACACATGCACACACCTGTAGCTGCCAGATAAGCACTGGCCTTTCATGACAGAAACAACAGGTTCTGATTTACTACTTTGGATAACTGAACTGAACTGCCTGCTGATTATGCTTCTGTCACTGTGTGTGTGTGTTTGTGTGTGTGTAAAATGGGCAGGCAGTTGATTTGTGTGGTGTCTCTGATGAAAGCAATTCTTCACTGAGTGGCTACACTTGTGTCAGCCGGTATCATGTACCGCATACGGCTGCATCTGTATGGTATTGTGAGTGTGCTGTGTAGAGCTTGTGTTGCAGATTTATTGCCGTCTCCCATGGTGAAACATCCACCGCGGACGCTCCTGTAGCGACTGACAATGGACGATGGATTAACGGTCCACGTTCAGTTTTCTCTCCTTTCTCTTCTCTCTTCCTTCCCTTTCTCCATTTCTCTCTGTCTCAGTCATCTTGTAAAAATCTACCTCCTAATTAGTGCTCGTGCAGTCAGGTGATATACTATCTGCTATCGTTGTTGCACATGCTGAAGAAGAGGAGACATTTATCTTAGAGGTCCTTTGGTCTTTATTCTGTTTCTCAACCGTGTCATCCAGCCAGTGTCTGATTCCTTATCAGGTCTTTTCCTTTTGTTGCTGTCTTTTCTTCTTCATTTAGCACTTTTGCCCTATTTCATACTGTTTTTTTTATGTTGCAGTATTAAATTAGGACTCACTGAGACCAGCATTTGCACTGTGTCACACTTATGCTGTTCCTCATTCATTTCACTTGAATTACTGTGTTACCTAAGCAGTGATACCAGCTCAGTCTTGCTAAACAAAAACATGTTGAAACTTTTTTTTTTCTCTTCACCAGCCCAACATTAGTCATCTAAGGAAATCTTGCAACACAAAGTAGTTGAGAAAAGAGTTAAACTTTTGCTTTTACAGATCTGTGTAGCAAAAAGTGTGGCATGCACTTATTAGGAAAAGATCTGCTGACCTGCCCAGAACAAGGTTACCAGGTGCAGCATGAACTCGTTCCCTTAAGGTTATAATCCAAAAGATATTTTTGGTGAAATTGATGACATGTGGTTACAACTTTCCCCTTAAAGTACTTTCTTTAAATAAAAATAAATTCAAAAAGAGAATGAAAGAAGTTGCACATATACAATTTACTTCCAATGCGGTCTTGTTCCCATCCAAAACTGAGTAGAAGTCAAATTAATCATGTACTTCCAGGGATGGTTAAGCCCAGTTACTGCCAACACAACACAAACTGTACATAACATACAGAACTTATAGAAACTTGGGAAAGACCCATTAGTTTCAGTGCAGGGCATAAAGATACCATAAAGTTTAAATCCTGTTTTATCTTGACATAGTTAAATAATGATAGTTTGGCATGTAAAAAAGACAGGATTACTGTGACTTTAACTTTAGAAGGGCACCAACTGAGGAGTAACAACTACTGTTTTTTAGCTAAACTGTGGCTGTCGCTGTTATCTTCAATCACCAGCTTTGAACTTAGTTTATATTTGAGCTGCGTTGCTCTCATGCAGTCAATCATACAATCAGAAATATGCCCCCATAAACTCTGATAACTTCTGCAGCAACTCTATAGAGGCGTTGCTTCACAGTAAACCAACCAATCAACACGTAGCTCATTCATCATGACAGCAACCAGTGGCTGCGTAGCCTATTTAATCATAATTGAACAGATAAAAACAGCTTTTCATTATTAGATGAGTAAAAATGCACATAGGCAATTTTCCTTAAAAACAGCATTACACCCTCTATTTAGACACCTCAGAAAACAAATTTAATGCAGTTTATAGGACCTCTAAGATAAATTTTCTAGCATCCACTCAATCACTGCGATTTAAACTATCACCCATCTAATTTTGTTTCCTGTCAGATGAAAAAAAAATGTTATTGCGTGCAAACTTATGTTCAAACAACAAAGACACATACAACAAGATATTATTTAATGCTAGTAATGACAAAAACCAGACAGATCCAGGATAACATCAATATGAGTTATTTGAAAATCAGATGCTGTATTGAAGTGAAATGTTTCACACAGCAGCTTTATTTATTTATTTTACTTTCCATCTCTGGTTGTTTCTGCCTCGTATGTCTCCCCCTTCTGCACTGATCTTTTTTCTCCCTCTTTCTTGCCTCCTCTCTCTCTCTCTCTCTCAGGGCTGAGGCCATAGATCTCTCTAACAGGCGCTATCTGCAGCCCTAAGCCCTAATGAGGCATCATAAGGCGAACAGTTTGCAGCAGCACCGTGCTCCTCTTTTATTTGCCAAACCATATCTCTTCCTCACCCCCACCCCTCTTGACTGCCCTCTCCTCGTCTTTCAATTGCTCTATCAGTCTACAGCGCTCTCCATATCTCTCCCTCTCTGTCTCTTCCCTCCGCTCGTTCTCTCCATCTCCTCCCTGGCATTCACCATCTCTCACTTTTGCTCTTCCCGCCATTGTGTTTTATCTCCCTTCTCATTCACCCGTTGAGCTCCCCTCTCCCTGTCATGATGGTTTGAATCATATCTGACCGTCTACATATGCTAAAGCCTGTGTAATTACAGCAGCTCTTAAATAAAGACACGCTCCTAAAGCTGTCGGCTGGAATCACAGCCAAACAAGGCCGGAGGGACCTCCCAGCAGCAACAAAGCTGTCATAGATGGCTATAGATTTATCACAGGCAAGTAGAAGGGGTGAGGGAGGGAAGTAGGAAAAAATATATTTGACATATTGCCTCAGACATCGTGGAGGGTAAACTCTAAATTTTTATCATGTTTCCATAAGGGGAAAATGTGATGAAAAGGAATGAGATAGGTGGTTGAGATGGAAACTAATAAAGGAGGGAACATATATATGTAATTTTCTTTGTTGTAGCAGGTTATTTCTTATTATTTGTTCAAATTTTTTTTTGTTTTTTAGAGTGGAAAAATATAATTGGAATACATTGGATTATAAATGTATTCTAATGAACTGGATTTAATTGGAATGCAGAATTAGACTATAAATGGATTGCACTGAACTTGTTTACTTTCTACTGTCTGGAGATGGCTTTTGATCTGAATTGGAACCGTACAAAATAAACTGAATTCAAATCAGAACTAATTAAGGCTAGAAGCTAACAGATTGGTGACAAAGATTCATTTGGAAGTAACGAGTTTAATCAGAAACTCTAGCCATTTCAAATGCAGGTGTTGCCAGATATTTAGGGACTAACGTTAATATCTGGAACCGCTGGACTTTTGAGGTCATCCTTCATGTGATTTGAGAGGTTTTTGGGTTTTTTTTGGCTAAATGGGCATCATGGCAAAACACTGCCTGCTTGACCACATGAATCCTGACGGCTCTTGAAGGGGACATATCCTGCAAAAAGAAAACAAAAAGAAAAAAACTTCTATCCTTGAGCTCATATATTTGTCTTAACTGACTACAGAACCAAAAACCTGGAAATTCCTCCAGTGAGCTGTTCAGATCTTCAGGGTAGGCCCAGATCAGAGCAGAATTATTCAGTCCTCTTCTTTTCCTCCACCCAGATTCATATTGAGCAGTATTCATTGTTTCTCCTAAGTGGGCAGCACAAAGCTACAATATTGTATAAAAAGATGTACGCCTCACGGCAGGGGTGGGGGGGCGTAAAGTTGAGTGGTCGACTCAAACCCCCAAAAACAGCGGCTATGAACTGAGCTGTTAAAACATGTGGTGCTATTGTCTAATATTTTACTCTGACTAAATCATTTGAGACAATCAGTAAGATTTCAGGAAATTGCATCAGGTTGTGAAGAAAAAAAGAGTCACTTTTAAAAATGGCACAAAATCAAGTAGCCACCATTCTGTACAATAATCCTCAGTCCCCCAGTTTAACAAGACGTCTGCTCAAGCCAAACAGTCAGTATCTCAGTAAAGTCCTCTCATTGGCTTAATGTAACAATAAGGGATGGATTTCAAGCATTTGGCTTTTGCATGTCATTTGTCTGCCTGTCCTCAGGGCTAAAATATGACTAAATGAGAGATCCATGTGACGGGCCTCAGATCTGAGCTGGGTTTTAATGTTTTTCTCCTCATTTTCATGCACCACATCCAACTTCTAAAACATTCTCCCTCGTCTTCTGTTTTCTTTTCTTCAGCTACTCCTTCTGACCTGTCTCCCCACTACTGTACATCTTTGTTTTCTCTCCTCCTCCTCCGTCTCTTTCCATACCGCCATTTCACCTTTCTCTTTCTCTTTCGCTCCCGACTTCTGTAATCCATCAGTGCAAGCGGCAGTACAGATTGATCAGCCTCTAAAGGCAGAGCAGTGTGTGCTGCTGATGTTGCAGTAACCCCCGTTGAATAGTGAGCAGTATGCTTGTGTGTGTGTGTGTGTGTGTGTGTGTGTGGGTGGGTGGTTGAGTGTGTGAGCGTCTATGAGAGTGTCACCGGCACAAGGGAAAAGTGGAGGGGACATTTTTTAAAATGTATTAATCGTCGTGGTAACAGCAGATGAGAGTGGTTGCGACAGGCCCATCTTTTGAGAGAGAGACCATACGTGACACACACGCACACATCTGCCCACACACCTACACACACACACACACACAGCTGCATTCTAATGTCCAAAAACCCAAGTGCTTTACACTGTTGCATCAGCCAAAACACACTCACCCACACACACGCATACACACACACACAATCTATGGGGAAATACAAGGCAATTTATCACTAATCACTGGACAAAAACTTTGTATTCATCTGGATTCTCTATGATTAATTGCTATCCACAGTGAACTTTATCTCCTTGAAAACGGTACTGAGTCTGTGTGAGTGTGTGTGTGTGTGTGTGTGTGTGTGTATATGGAAGTAAGTGCTCTGCTGTATAAGCAGACTTAAACTCGTATCACATGTGATGACACTATTCTATCCTGTTGCGTCTCTCTTTTCTGCTTGTAACTTCTTTTTCCTCATTGTTTTTTTTTGTTTTTTTGTTTTTTGTTGCCTTTAATTTGCCCGTAACTGGATAAGGGGACATAAACACACAAAAGGAAAGAAGCAAAGGCTTTTTTTAAAAAAGAAGCTTTGTGGTGCTTTTCATTTTCTTTGCGTCTAATCTGTTGATCAGCTTTTATTTATTAAATTGTCTAAATGATGGGTTGCAAATGAAGATTGTAGGAGTTTTAAAAGGTCAAACAGAATATTGTGAAGCACAAGCAGTTCTTAATCTGTCAAGTCTTACGAAACACTGTTGTTGTTATCATTATCATTATTATTATTATTTATTAACCACTGGGTTTTGGTGCTTGTTCGTGTGTGGTCAGGCTTTCTGCAGTACTGGACAGGAGGAGGAGGTGAAGTTGAGGGAAGAGGAAGCAGGAGGAGGAGTAGGAGGAGGAATGGCATGAAGGCAACAGCGGAGAGGAAGCTGAGAAACTGGCGAGTGGAGGAGAGGTGACAAGGCTTCAGGGACAGACAGAGGCATGAATAATTTATTAACACTTCTGATGGACAGATTAGAGGAAAAAATGAAGAGAGACGAAGCGAGAGAGAGAGAGAGGGATGGGGTGAGGAGGGAGAGGAAGAGAGATTGAAAGCAGAGGAAGGGGAGGAATAAAATGACAGAAAAAGAACAAGAAGAAGAAAGCAAGTGAAGGGTGGAGGGGGCACACACTGGAGCTCTTTGATCCTAACAAACCCCTCTCACCCTGACACCAACATGCCATCTGTGGCCCGCCCTGTCTGTGCGTTTGTGTGCGTGTGTGTTAGTGTGTTAGTGTGTGCGTCCGGGAGGAAGAGGAGACAATGACAAAAGAAGAAGGAGATAGAGCCAGATACAGATAGGACACGTTTATTGGGTTTTTTTGTTTTGTTTTTTCAAATCAAAAGCAAGTTCAGTCACAAATTCAAACAGAGGCTCCTCGTACCGTTTCATGATCCAAAATGTAAATGTTTGTGTTCTTCTCAAAGATAAATACATCAACATTTCTGAGATGATAAAGGAGATAGTGGCCTTTGGGAAATATTCCAGTGGAAAGAAAATAATCTGTATGTTATGTAAGGGAGAATAGTCAATTACTGATGATCCATCTTCAACTAGCTGATTCATCTCACCCGTTAATCCACGATGTTGCCTGGTCCTGGTTTGTCGGCTCCATTAAACAAGAACATTTTTCATCTGTCACAGTGCGTTTTTATTTTTATTTTTTGAGGTAAAGACAAATTAAAACAATTTCTATATTTGGCAAATTCACAGCAAACTTTTTTGAATATTTAAAAAAAAAAAGAGATTAATTAGTCAATTAGTTTGTTTGAATGTCACAATTGGCACTTGTGTCCTTTCGCTCCATCTTCGATACTGGATGTGTGTATTTCGCTGAATTATGAATGCAGGACTTAAATAGCCAAAGTGCCCTCGGGTGCTACAACACATTAACTACCAACACACACATACAAAACCGTTCCCTGCTGTCTGCTCCTTCTTACATCTGTCCCGCCAGAACACCTGTTTCTTAAACACAGATTTAACATCCTCATCACCCACAAATCCGTCACTTTTCTTCACCTGCTTTGACTTTCGCATGTTCTTTTTGTCCTCTCTCATTTTCTCTTCCTCTCTCTCGGCTGGCCTCACGGTGCACCTGCCTTTCATTACGGCAGCCGGCACTTTACAGCTTATACCACTGACCGCGCATGTGTGTGTGTGTGTGTGTGCGCATCAGCATGTGGCCTGTCAAAATTATAACACATCCCTCCCATGCTGCGGACAAGGACCCCACCGTGTCGATGTCTTTACCTTTTACAAAACACTCCCCTCTGACACACAGACACAAACAAGCTGCCCCCAGCTACCGACCATTACCAGAGATCTTGCACCGTGCTGCCGTGCCGGGTCGCAAGACAGGCGACCTAATGGTGAGCACAACTACACACACGTGTACTGCCCTGGAACTGTCCTTCCTGACATTGATGCAAAGTCAGTAATGCTGTCGCTAGAAGACTAAAGGTTGGCTGTTTGCAGCCGCACCAATTTGTCAATTGGTTTTTCAATCAGAAAGGGAACTGTTTAGGAGTGTCAAGCAAAAACAAAACAGTTAAAACAAATATTTTCTTTTTCTTTTTTTTCTGTTGCGTCTGTTCTTTCAGCCAAATACAAAGCAAGCCAACTTCATCCTGAGTAATGAGCGCCAAAAGCACTGTCCATTTTCACTAACCGTTATGCTGCACTTCTGGTACTCTGCAGTCACTTCACAAACTTTCTTGACATCAGCAGAATTTGTAGACTTCGGGAGGTTGATTTTAATGCTGCAATTGGCCTTTTTCAACTTTTAAGACACATGGGTGACATCGTGCTGGTCATTGATCTAGCTAACAAGAGAACAGCATTACAGTGTCAGTGAAGAGATAGTTTTGTTTTGTCTATTGATCCTTTTATTTTTTATCCTCATCTCGACCTAAAACCTAGTAAAAAACACACAGGAAATAGAGCAAGGCAGATGAAAACCCAAAAGACAAGCAAACTAGGTCAGACGGTGCTTTGTGAGCTTTGGTTTTGAAATAATCTTTTGTATCTTCAACTCAAGTGGAGTCACGACTGAATGAATAAAAACATTCCCATTTGATGAATTAACAGCAATTAACAAAGTTACACAGCAGGAACAAAGCTCTCTGTTTATGAAGAAGAAAAGAAGGAAGGAGGCTGTCCCTCTCTCGCTCACACACACACCTACACACACACACACACACACACACCCTCCCCTGCTGGGTGTAGAGGAGAATCAATATGTCTTTGAATGAGGGTCAGAAGGGTTGTCTGCCCAGGGAGAGCTGACAGATTTGCTCTCTTTTGCTCTGCTAAGCCCCTGCCTGCTTCTAACACCCTCTGACACACACACACACACCTACACACACACACATACGTATGTACAGATGGAGACACACTCAGACATACAGAAGAAGAAACACACAGACAGAAACAGAGGGAGGCAAACACACACAGACGCAATGCTTCTCCAAGAGGGCAGAATTCGGAGCATTTTTGCCACGCGGATGTGATATTAGACATTCCACATCGAAACGAACCCTGCTGCATATTTCGCTGAGTGTGTATTGCATATGCGTGTGCAAAACAGAGTTCTAGAAGAATGATGGAGGCCAGGTTTAGACCGAAACGTACTGCTGACATCAATGCTACTGAGTGTTGTAGTTCAGGGTAGAGAAAACTTTTGTAAAAGCTGTTAATAAACTCCTCAAATTAAATGGAACACGTAGCACTGATGTCAAGTCGGGAAAAATTGTTACATTTGGAGGCAGAAAGCCAGTTCTTCATCATTAGAACAGAGACTTCAATCTGAAGTCTTTATTTATTCTCACATTGAGACCAAAATACTCTACATGCCTCTTTGTAAGCACCAGTCACCATTCTTTGATCCCCAGATTACACAAACTGGACTCCACAAGAGGCCTGTGGCAACGTGAACATTCTACAGTCAAGAAAAAGGAAAGAATAAAATAAAAAATCTTATTTCTCATTAAGCATTTGCTTGAAAGGTTGTAAAATACATGTGGTTTAAATTGTTTTGGGTGATAAAAATTGACTCTTCAGTTATTCTAATTCCAATTATCAGTTGGGCAAACTTTTCATCAGAATTTCTCCATTATTCTCCAAACTGAGCGTAAACAGACTGTTGTCTTCTTCAGCTGGGATGCTAACTTGTCAGAACTACTTCATACGCCTTATGTATCTCTTCAAAAAAAAAAAAGCGAGGGAAGAAAAGAAAAAAAAAGTGCACATATAGGGGAAAAAAACCCTCAAAAATCAAAGTAGTTTTGTAACTGGGGTAAAAACACGCATCCATGGGCAACACTTTATATGATGTGGATTTGAAAATGATAAAGTGTACACATTTAGCCTCACTGTGTATTGATCCATGTTTCTAAATCATATTCTGAACATGCAAATCCATGCTGCCTCTCTTCCTTAGTGGCTCCACAACTCATCTATCTACATACAATCAGATCTGATGTGTGGATTAAAGCAGAAGAACAAATGCACGCATGCTTTGATCAAGGTTTGTGTGTGCGTGTGTTTGTGTGTATGTGTCTCCATCCTGTGTGGCTAACATACTAAAGCAGCAATTAGTAATCACTCATGGAGCTAATGACATCAATCAATGAGCTTTTAAAACCAGCCATTTGATAATTACAACCATCAATAGTCACCCATGAATTCATTATAGCACAACCTGGAACATCACCATCTCTCTGTGTGCTGCTTCACTGTCTGTCTACTCATCTCCATAATTTTGCCTCCTTTAACATCTCAGGTCATTTTATGAAGTACTGTATTTACGCTACATAACCATTTACCATCACTGCTGATGATTTCACTGCACGTAACAGTGTGTACCACAGTTGCTAAAGGACATGGCTGTTTCAATATTTAGAATGTGTTGACATATCAAAATTAGTACGTCTGTATGAAAAGAGGATGTCAGAAATGAAATAAAAGAAAAGTGAGAAGTCCTTCTTTTGTTCTCTCAAATTTGCTCACTTCCCACTTTCACTGTTTTGTTTTTTTTTAGATTTAATTCTGAACTGGTGCCACCATAAACGTCCCTTTGACTGACAGCTGTGGTCACTGACTGCAGAAATGTGCAGGTGTGAAATCTGTTCATGTTTGAGGGTTAAATTAATATTCTGATTCTCAGTTAAGTGAACATATGTAAAGACTTTTATTTTGAATTAAAATGTTTAAAACCCCATTTAGGAAATCATCAAGGTGAACATCTTTCCAATAAAAATCTGTCAATGACGTGTTAATTATTCATGTGTATTTTATTTTATTTTTAGTTTTTGGCTGTTCTTCAGATAAAACAAAAACTGACTAACATTTCTCCATAATTGTGAAATGATTTATTATGGGATTTAGTGGGGATTTATTATGATTTAAAAAAAAAATCAAAAGCACATATGATTGAAGTTGTTTCTAAATCAAAATCTAAAATTGTAACAAAACATATTCCTATTTTTTTGTTTGAGGCCATATAGGTTGATTCAGCTATTCACATCTGCATGAATTTGCAACATTATGCAGCTTCTGAATGAAAATCTCTTATGAACTTTATATAATTCTGCATTTGCTGTCCATTAGAAGTGGTTGGTGAAAGGTTGCAACACTGATTTCAAAGGAGGGTCGTCTAAACCTGGATGTTTTGAACAGCGCATTCAAAGAATGGTAGAAAAGGGTGTTTTTGCACTTTAGCCATCTAGTGTTTTGCATGAAAACCTCTGTCCACTTATCTATCTTTTAAACAGAAACAAACTGCCCAAAGCTGCTGTGTCAAACGGGAGATTGTTTTTGTAACCTTGACCCTAAAATTCAGTTTCACTCAGTGGAAATGGAGTGTTTGGCGGACTGGCTGACAACCCCCAGATCTGAATATGAGCTAACCTGCACATCATATACGTCCAAGAGTGGGCGAGTGTGTCTTGTAATGAGTGTGGGTTTGTGTATGCTCATCGGTGTGTGAGCATGTGGCGCGGATGCACAATTACCAGGCAGGCGCGAATCGATAGGTGCCTGCTGACAGATGGATTAGCACGGTAAACAGATGATACACACACCGCTAAATTATTCATCTGCTGAACAGTGGGCTGGGTTTCCACACACACACCCGGCAACAGGGGAGGAGAGGTGAGGGGGGAGTACAAGGGGATATGAAGGGACAGAGGGACAGGGGTGCGAATAAGGAGGATGAGGAGGAAGGGGAGAGCCTGAAGAGGGAAGTTGTGTGAGTGTGTGTGTTTTACACTGGTCCTGTTGAAAATTTTCTCTCTTTCCTTGAAAATTCCCCATGGGTGCAGTGAATGCAGTGAATGTAGTGACTCTAACAGGAAGAAACAACACACTCCTGAACACAAAACCTCCTCTAATGCCTGCTAGATATGCAGAGGCAGCGCGGGGTCAATGTGAAGTGTCTTGCGAGGGCTTGGAGACACCAAACACACATATGTGCAAACATCGTCACACTCACTCTTTCTTTATCCACGTCTTTCTCTGAAGTGCAGGCAAATCCGTGACCATCGACTGTTTATGCCTTTAACAAAGTCTGCAGCACGGGCAATAATGTGGATAAAGCCGATCATGCCGCGGGACAGATATGCACCATTATGTCTGGTGCACAAGCATCTTTACTGCTGAAAAGCTGGGAATTTATCTGTGAAGGGACACCATTTAAACCAGGGTTCTCATGTGGCATTCCCTTTTTTTTCCCACTGGTGCACTCTGGACATCTGCATAAGTTATGATCCATTATGATATCAAAAGGGGACCAAAGAGGCAAACATTATCAAAGATTGGTGTTGATGAAATCAGACCAAATTTTTTGAAACCCATAAGTCTCTGCAAATACAAAAACGCCCCCCCCCAATATTGAACAGTATGGATTCGGGTGTATGCAAATCGTATGAGGATGCACTCTCTCTCACACACACGTCTACACACTCTGGCATGCATATAAAATGCCCTTTATTGATTTGTTTCACCTTTCCAAGGGACTAAGAAGACTTTAGTTATTTATTTATTTTTAGTGGAGTAGGAGATGCTAAGCTTTACCAATCTGGATATGGGGCAACTTTTGAAACTAACTAAACTAACTAAGTAGCAGATGACACATTAGTTAACATACCAAGTAATCACAACTTTTGGCTTGGCCAAAACGTATAAAACAATTGCCAATAAAATAATAATAATAATAATAATAATGATAATGATAATAAAAGTAGCCAATGTCATATTGAATACATTTTTTACTTCACTTTCAAAAAGCTGCAGGTGCAAATGGCATAGTACAGTTGCACACATGAAAGAAAAAAAAAAGATTTAGGTGCATGTGCTAAATAATGAGTCTAAAATTCGTGATACCCCTCCTCACGTGAACACATGAAGCGTTTGCTCGCATGATGGCTGCCATCAACAGGATCCAATCAGATTTGATGAATAATTCAATATTAAAGAGGCTGTGACCAAGACAGAAGGAGGGTGTGGTGTGTGTGTGTGTGTGTGTGTGCATGTGTGGGGGTGTTTTGGGGGGATGCGCTTGCCGAGCAAGTGGGCTTTTTGGAAGCCGGCCTGCTGTTTGTGTGTGTGAAAGTGAGAGAAACGGTGGGGTGAGTGGGGGGTGTCACACTAGACTGCATCCACAAACTGGCTACAGATTAGATTACTGAGGAGAGGAAAGAAGAGGAGATGGGAGGTGGGGAGTTGGGGGGTGGAGGGGGGTGGCGGCTGTCACACTGAAGTAATGCTGTGAAAGAAAAGGGGATCTT
>JBAMYA010000009.1:7290362-7323329 GCA_037176975.1 Arrhamphus sclerolepis
CCCCCCCCCCCCCCCCCCCCCCCCCCCCCCCCCCCCCCCCCCCCCCCCCCCCCCCCCCCCTCCCCCCCCCCCCCCTACAGAAAGAGATGAGGACAGAATGGATGGAGGGCACGAGGAGGAAGAAAAGAAAAGGAAAAAGAGGGAAAGGGAAGACTGATGTTAGAAGAGCCTTTTCACACATCTGCACTGGGAGGCATCTGAATCATGAGAACTGCTCATCTCTGCTCCTTCCTGACCTCCAGGAGCCCTGTGGTAAGCTGGTAAACTGAAGGTAGTACATGCAGCATTTTACTGAGAAGAACACATGATTTAGTTGTTTGGTTTTAAAATCAAACAACTTTATTTTTCAAACTCATTACTCTTAAGTATGTTATCATTTCCGCAATCAAAATTTATTGAGCTTGAGCCCTTAAAGTAAGTTTGCATCTTTTCGGTAAAGTTCAGCCAAGCACCAAAATGCAAAAGACAGCATTCTGTCAAGGCAAGTTCAGGGCTAAGGCATGCCATGACCTTGTGAGAGAGAGAGAGAGAGTGTGTGTGTGTACACACATTAAAGGCTAAATGTGTGTTGTGTTGCCAGGTGTGCTGCAGTTGTATGAGGCTCAGCGGAGTTTTTACGGTGGGTTTTTATTGGCCGAAGCTTACATCACCGGGGGAACAAAGTGGAATTCCGGAACCTAAGATGTTATGAACCTGTGTGTGTGTGTGTGTGTGTGTGTGTGTGTTTCTGGAAAAGCAAAACTTTCATTTCAAAACCAACCTGTCTGAAGAATTCTCCAAAAAGTGACATCCTGTCCCCTGAGTGTTCTGCCTGTCTTTTAGATGTTTCTAGAAAACTCCTCAAATGAGAAAAACAGCGCTGGAAATATGTCAGATATTATGTCAGAGTATTAGCAGGTGAGTTCGCTCATTAAAAACATATCCTAATGCGACAGATGAGATGACTTGAGGCTGGAGAATATGTTTCATGGCGCTGCAGGGGAATCCTCTCATCTCATCGTCTCTCTTCATGTTCTTTATACACCATTTCCAGAGGCTCATTTGTGTAACCTCCTCATTTGCACACACACACACATATATATATATATATGTATATATATATATATATACATATATATATGTACACACTTACACAAACACATCGTGATCCATGTCCAAATGGTGTGGCTGGGCTAACAAAAGGCTCAACAGGAAGCAACTAATCCTTGATCTGTGCAGCGTCGCAAGAATGACTGCAAAACTCACACCAAGTGGCACACATGCACACACAAACACACATGCAGACAATTGCTGCCTGCCTTCTCTTACCACCCAGCTAGACAGGAAGGGGGTGGCTCCCTAAAAGGAGACACGGAAAGAAAATGTTTCCAGGCTTTGAGTTTTCAAATATATAGATATGTAATAATAATTTCACAATTCTTTGGAAATATTGGTTGCATGAACACAACCGCAAATGCTATCATTAACCAACTTGTGGACATTATGGATCAGATCCATGAAGCTGGTATTGACATGGAGTCACACATCCCTCACCCTGGGGGAGCTACCAGAAGGGCAGAAGGGCACACACTTGGGGGTGGGGAGGTTGGGGTTGGGGGCGTAAACAAAGCCACCATAAATAGGACAGTCTCCAATATGCGAGTGTGTCTGTGTGCATGTGGAGACTGACAGGGAGGCAACATGAGAGGGACAAGCCGTTTAACATCTGGCTAAGCGCTGACAGGAAGACTCCCTCACACACACACACACACACACACACACACACACACACACACACACAGACTGGGGAGCGGGCAGGCGAGTCCCACTCCTAATTATTAGAACACTCTTACTTAACTTAACCCTGCCACTAGACCGTGACAGGCAGAGATGGAGGGGGAGGAGGAGGGCAGATTTTTGTGAGGACAAGGAGAGGGATGAGCGTTTCTGTCTCCTTGACTGGTTTTTAACTCTGTGAATGCCACAGCAAGGTGAAAATGGAGTGGAAAAGACCAACGATGATATGAAATTAAAAGAGACAAGGAAAGAAAAATAAAGAAATATGCCAGTAGAAAGCACAATCACAACTTTGGCTAATCAAAAAAAAAAAAAAAAAAAAAAAGATAGATAGACAGACAGGTTGTGGGACTCAGAAATCCCACAGTAACGGCTGTTAAGAACTAAAGATGGACACTGAAAAAAAAAAAAAAAAATCATCTGCTCATCATCTGTCAACATCAGTATCTCCGCTATCCATCTTCTCTTTGTGAGAACTCCATTACTCCTTTTTTTCCACAGTTTGTGTTTCTTTACTGCGACTTTTGTTTTTGTTTTTTCTTTTCTTAGCAGTTTGTGCTACTCGGCCCCAGAAAGAAACAACACGCATGACATTTGCTCTGCCTAAGAACAGAAGAAAGGAGAAGAGAAGGATGAAAGGAGGACCTCTGGCTGTGTGTTTTAACAGCTGTGTGTGATGCACTCGGTTGAACGGTCAAACTGTTTTGTGTCAGTGGGAATACAAAAAGAAAACTGATGTGATTTCAGATGGAAAGCGCTCCGCGGCCACCATTTGAGCTCTAGTTTCTTTATTTGTGTCTCTCTCACACACCAGCTTGTGTGACTTCATGTGAGCAAGCTCAGGTGATCATATCGCTAAGTACATGTGTGTTTCTCTGGTTTTAGTTGTTGTCAGGCAGATGGGATGTGCATTTCAACATCACCCCCCCACCTCCCCCATCCTTCCTTCCCACAACCATTTTTTCATCTGCCTTTTTATCTTTTCTTTAATGTCATCCTCTCCCTCCCTCATTCTGAACTCTGACAATTTGAAATTTTTCTCTCTGTTCTGCACCTTTCCATGATGTTTAATGTTTTCATTTCCTTCTCATGTTGCAATTGTGTGTGTAAAAGTTGATAAGTGAAAAAAGGAAAGGAAGAAAAACCACGAGGAAGCTGGGTCTGTCACTTAGGGGTCAGGTTCAGTGCAGATCCCGCATCCTTGTAAATGAGAGGAGCCAGGAGAATGTCAGCAAACAGTCTGCAGCTGGCACACTTCTACTGGGAGATGGAACAAAAAAAAAGGAGGCTGCAGAGAGTGGGAGTGAGAGAGAACGAATAAGGAAGGAGGACAGAAAAAAAACTGAAATTATATAGACGATGGAGAAAACAAGGATGATGGAACGTGTTAATACTGAGGAGCAAACACACACAGACCTTCACACTGACACATCAACCAACACCATCAAATCTTTCAACAAACAAACATGTGCACTGCAAGGGAGGATTGCTTCATTTGTCAACGCTCACATTAATTCCAATCACACATCATCTCATCACGCTTTTCTCTCCTTCGCTCGCTTTTTAATACTCACAAAAAAAGCATCCACCTGCTTTGAATTCCTTTGTTCTTGAGCTAAAACCTTCCAACATGAATACAGTAAATAGTAACAGCTTTTACAATACTGTGGCACACATAGTCCTCTTAAGGCATGATGGGGCCTTTATGTGCAGGTTTAGCGGCTGACAGGTTAGCGGGTTTAGTTAACAGTCGACGTGCCTGCTGGTGCAGTGGGGGGATTTATAGAGGCTTAGTGTTGAGAAGGCCCCTGCTGCCTGAAGTGGCAGAGAACTCAACAGAATTTCATGCAAGAAGCTGAGGATTGTCGGCTTTTTAAATTGTTTAGTGCAATTTTTCTTCAGGCGTGAAGAAAGTCGAGCATCCCCTTTACACCCAAAAAACTTGCATGACAGGTATAGGTTTGTAAAAAGCTGAGTGAAATCAGTATTTTATGGATCTTTGATTTCAAGCTGAATAAGAATTTTTTGGCTAAATAGAGTTGAAGGACAGATGCTAATGTGCTGGCATGTTTCAGAAAAGGCATCTCATTTCAAAGCAACTCATTTTTTTCCCCCACATAGCATAAATATATATTTTCATCAGACAGAGTGGATCATCTTGCCAGTATATTTTAATAAAACACTCACATTTTCCACTGGTTATCTGCTTGCAGAAAACAACTCAGTCTGGAATTACAGATGACGAACAAATAAATTGTAATGTTTCAAAAGATCTGCAGGAGGCAAATGTGTGGCATGTAGCTCAGATACTTAAAAAAATAAAAAATAAATAGGGGAAAAATTAAAATAAAACATGACTGCAACAATAACACAAGTAGGGTCCCTATCAATTTTGAATTAAATGAGTAAACAATATTACATTCATAAGGCCACATGTAATTAATTTTGCAAAGCTGAGAGATATCATTATCAGGGACTATAAATTAAATCCACAGGCAGTAAATAATTTCAGTTCTGATAAGATAAACACTTATTAGCACACGAGGAGTCAAAGTTCCCTGATATCTGAAATGCCACTGCTTCATTACAGTGTCATTGTTAGCTGTGGCATGCAGCTTATCAAACAGCAAAGCCCTCTGTAAAGTTCAGATGGGTTTTAAAATATCACAAATAAAACTTGTGGAACCCCATAAATCAAACTATACATGATGTTTTAACTGATCCTGAAACTCAGCAATGATTTACTTTCACAATCTGTGATAACACTGTGTGATCTCAAGCACAATAAAGTTCATTTGAGTGTAGAAGTCAAAAATAGGCCATGTGTGAAACCTTGTAGTTGGCTAATGTGATAGTCAGTATGGGCGTGTGTGTGTGGGTGTGTGTGTGTGGCAGCGTGAGCACTGTTCTCATGGGACTGTACCAAAGACTTGTTTGTTCTTTACTCCTCCCATGAATAGCTAAACCCAGTGAAGGAGAACCCATAATTCTTTGCTGTAAGCAGCACCTCTTCACTTCCAATTGCATAAGTCTTTGGTGGAAGTGTAGGCTACTTGTTCCAAGATTTGACCTGATTAGATACAGATTGAACCGTTCCAAAAGACAGCACAGAAGCCCTGTCCCCATCTTCTCCTCTTCTATTTCTGGCCCAAGTTTCATTGTGCTCATGGCTCTTGGATCCACAGTTCCATTGAGCAAGATAAGCATCCTGGGTGCTGCACAGACTCCATATGTTTGTGCAGAAATATAAAACAGGCCTGTATTTCATGTCTAACCTGCATTACAGTCTGTGTAAGCTATCCCTTGTTTCTTTACCTTGCAAACGTTTGCGCACTTTGACATCTTTCTATTTTTCCCTGCTCTCCCGGCCTCTTCTCCCACTAACCATTAGGTGTCATTTTCCCAATTTCCTCCTCTACATTGCCTCCTTCATCCCTCCTTCGCGCCCTCTGTGTCGCTCCTGCAGTGGTCTTTTTTGTCAGATCAGTTTCAGGTCGTTGCCTCCGTCTCTCATGTGTTCCGTCGCGGATGCATCATTCAAACACTCACATATACACAAACTCAAAGGTGTAAGAGGATAAAAAGGGAGGAAAAGTGACATATACCGTGTAATACCTTTCGGAAATAATGACAACAGCCAATAAACAGTGATTGAAAAGAAAGTTAATAAGACTGACTAGACTGTACACTTGAAGCATGAATCTCTGTCTGCCTGTCACCTAATTAGTCACTGCAGCTTGTTGACATGTGTAGGAGATGTTGGTGGTCATGCTAAAAAGCTGTTTGTGTGTCTGGTAGAGTATTTGTGTATTTGTGCTTGGAGCTTTTACAACCCCTCTTTCACCCGCCCCCCACCCCTCCACACACACACAGGCACAGCCTGCCAAACTTTTGGGTGTGCGGGTAAATCTTTTGGCAACAGGGCTGCCAGCGCGGAGCTATGATGAATGCTGATGGCAAAGAGCATGGGCAGCCTCTGAACCAGTCACTCACACACAGAGCCGCACATACACACATTCAAATATGCACGCTCAAACACTAATAAGATTCCCAGTGCGTGAGGGCCAAATGGCATCCTTCCACTGGTGAATGCTAATGTGACCGGTGGAGCTTGTGGGCTTGTGAAACAAGAATAGTGAGAGCCAGGAGAGATGATGACAACGGAACATAGATGGGATTGTTTACTGGTGTGTGTGATGCAAGTGTGTGAACGTGTGCATTATTTTACAACTGCAGCAGTTTTTATTTTGTAGCAAGTTTTTTACCTCGAGAGGTAGAATGCACTTTGCCTTTGTGTGTGTGTGTGTGTGTGTGTGTGTATTTGCAGTATGTCTCTTCCTGTGCTTGTCCATGACTAACATTAGCGAGACTAATTGTTGCAACTTCTTGTCCAATAATTCTGAAATGTGGGATGTAGAAGTTTTTGCATTGCTATTTTAATTGCTATTATTATTCAAAACCTCCACCAAACTAATATTATAAATTCTACTTTCGCAATGTGCTTCACATTTATCGGAAAACATTCATAAAGAATACATGTTGAAAACAATAACACAAGGGGGGAAAAAAATGAATGGGTTTTGTTGTAGGATGTATTGTTTCATTGCCATTGGGTCACTTTATGTACGGCTAGAAGGGATTATCTGACAATAATCTATATGTGAGATGAGGTTAGTACATGTACTGATATGCAAGCAGACTAAAAAAAATGTTATTGTAATTTATTAGTAGAAGTAACAAGTGTGACACATATGAATATGGGGACAACAAAACAAAAACAAAAGTGCTCATGAGAAATAACTGCAGAAAGAAACACAGTAACTCTGAAAAATATTTCACTGGCTGCATTGATAAAGGGAATGAAGAGCACTGTCAAATAGATTTGATGGAATTGCTCCAAAATTCCCAGTATATGCTAAAATAATAAGATTCCCTGTGCATGAGGACCAAATGGCCAGCCCATTTAGACTGGTGATTCAACTGGTTTGAGATCTTGTATCTATTGCACAGAATATTGCCGAGGAGTCACATCGGTGTCATATTCATTGAAGCGATGATGTAATCATTATTTAACAATCATTAGTAAACCATTTGTATGCAACGTTCAATGTGGTTGCAAGAGTGCTGCATGACAGAAGTGAATTTGTACTCACAGCGCTCAATGCGGTCCTCTGGGCTGGAGGAAGTTTCTCGATCGGACAGGAGGCCTGACACAGCGAAGATCTTTTTCCCACTGTCCTCAACTGCTTTCAAAGCACTGCTGGGTGAGCCTCCAGGGGGGATCTGAGCTCCTCCGAAATCATACTCTTTCCCCTCAGCATCAGAGTACCGCAGGTGGGGTGAAGACTCTGCATCCAGGCAGCCTTTGAGTCGCTTGGCTGGGGTGAATGCAGACTGATACCCACCTGGCGCCCCGTCCCGATCTTCTGGAGGTGAGGCAAAAGGCCTGAATGCGCCGACGCCGCTGTGATTCAACATACTGATAGGTGAGCAGTCCAGGTTAGGAGGGGCAAACTGATGATGGAGGTGGAGGAGGGACGGAGGAAAGTCCCTGTTGGGGAATCCAGGTGGGACTGCACCTTGGCGATGGTACATTGATGCAAAAGTGTAAGAGCCATTGTTAAATGGCAAATGGACGTCTTTTTCAACAGAAACTGGGACACCAAATGGACGTGGCTGCTGGCAGGGAATTGAAGCATCACGAGATGCCTCAGCAGTGGAAGCCAGAACCATGAGGGCTGGGGAGGCCAAAGGATTAGGGAGGTAGGAGGAGCTCTCCATTTTGAAGGCTGCCCGGTGGAGGTCCATGTCTGGTCAGACAAAGGAGGTTGTGAGGATTATAAGAGGAGGAGGAGATGATTCCTCCTCAGTGAGATTGGAAACTATACCCAAGGCCCTTGGAATGGGTCTGAGGAGGTTCAGGAATCTGGGTTGGTGATTTGAAGGATTTATTTTTCAGAAGAAGGGGTTCAGAAAAGACCCCTTTGTAAGAAAGGGAACCAATATATATGTATATATCAAGCACAGAAAGACTGGGTTCTTTTGAAATAAATTTCTCTTCAGCAGAACTGAACTGATTCAGTTACTTATTTGCCAGTTTTTTCCATAGATGCTGCTGGATATCTTCAGCTGCTCATTCAAGTCACACTTTGAACAAGTGCTGTCCTTATGATAAATACTACAAATGCTTGGATGGCATTTGGGCTCCTGGATAATTGGGATAAAAAGGTTCCCTTGCTTGTGACTGCTGGATATATTGCCAAAGCTGAATGGTCCGAGGAGGCTGGACATCTGGTGGTCATCAAAGCTGGTTCCTCATCTTCAGGTGGTCAACCAACTGAGGACATACAAAACAAAAGCACTGAATTATGACTTAATGCTTTAAACAATATGATTTCATTTTGTTTAACGTTCACAGGTAGTTATTTAGCAATAATGTCAAATGAAAGTTGAGAAAAAATATGGCTCCAGAGACAAAGGTTTTTTGTTTGTTTTTTTAAAGTGTAGTTTATTATCATGTCAGCTTATGGTCAGAGACTTGTGACCATGTGTGACAATTCAAAGGTGTTCAAGCATTTTGATGAAAAGGAAATGTATGTTTCCCCCCCCTCAATCTGTAAGTTTTTGAAAGGAGAGAAGATGAGTGAAATGCTTTCTATTAAAGAAGCTGCTGCAAGCCAAGACTTGAAGTCAAAGCCTTTAGTGTTCTTAAGCTGAGAGTGTTGTTGAAGTCACAAATTCAAAACCTCTTGGGAAAAAAAGTGTCCCCAAGCTGACACTGTTGATCAAATCCTGCAAATCCATGCCCTTTGAAAAATAGCCAAGAACTATTTCAAACCCCAAACTTCTCTGAGAAAAAAAACCAAAAAAAAACTCCCTTGAATCACGTCTTTCTCCTCTTTAAAGACCCCTACATCTCACGTCTTTCCAAATGTCCTGTCCTTGTCCTCCATTCTCCTTATCTGTCCATCTCCTTCCCTTGCTCTACTCTCCAACCCCATCACATCCTCTCATCTCCCCGTGTTGCTATCTATTCTCCCTCATTCCTCCATCTCAGATCTTGGTCTAAGCCGCTTATTCCTACCATCTCCCAGGATATTATTGGACCAGAACCACTTGTCTTAAGATAAGGACACACACACATCCACACATCCCCCACACCCACACATCTGATAAGAGCCTGCGTGGCATGTTCAGCTCAGTAGCTGAGTCGGTGGGGTGAACGCATTCCACACTTCAGGCTGTGCTAACCCTATCTCGTCATCTAACATCTACATTTAATTCACCAATTTTTTAACTATCTGAGCCCTCTTTCTTTTTACATCTTTCCTGTCAATCTCCTCTCCTCTCATCCCTACATCTCACCCTCCCTTCCCCATCTTTGCCTCCTCTTTCTCCCCTGGGTGATTCAGATGGGTGATATCATATCAGACCTCTCCATCTGCCATCCACAAGTCAGAGGAAATCTGACTGAGTGAATAAATTAGCCGTACTTGACCTCATGACTCCCCGGCATCCGAGGCAAGAGACCGGAATCTTCCCTCCAGGGGATTAAATTGTAGCGGGGTTTGGTTAGTCGGAGGAATGCAGAGAGACAGCCAATGAAAGGCAAAATAACATTTCAGTGATTTTTATCCCTAAAGAGCAATTTGAAGGTGGCTGATCCACTAAAGCTTCAAAATGTTAAGACTCGGAGAAGGTAAAGATGCACTTGTCATATATGTGATAATGGGATTTTGTGGTGGATAAGGGAGGGAAAAAAATCAGCTTAAATGTTAATGGGTTACCATGAGATGTTTTATGAAAACTGATTTATTGAAAATATTGAAAGATTTACTAATGCGGAAAAAATAACAATTGTGTTCCAGTTTCAGGAAATGTTACTCAGCATACCATTATGACAACATGCATATGCATAATGTCAACAAATGATTCCAAGAAATTGCAGAAATCTCTGTGTGCATGAGACAAGGCCAAAAACAATACTGGATGTCTGATCTTCAGGCAGTCATGCATTACAAATAGACATGATTCTCGAAAGGGAGCCACTGCATAGCTGTCATGTAGTCAGAGAAATCAACATCGGAAATTCTCTTGGAAACTATGGACACAGCATCCTCCCCCCTGTGTACTCTCACTAACAGTTTTTTTGTCTAAATCATGTCTTATCGTTATTCATGGTAATTCCTGCATTTCATCATATGCTTTGTTATCAGCTCTTAGATCATCTCTGATGGTATAAAAGTGCATTAGTGCCTATGGAATGGGCATTATGTACCTCTGGAAGAAGATGTCAATGGCTAAAGCTACGTAGGCTATAAGTTTAACTCAACTCAGCTTTATTAATGAAGCACTTTAAAATCAACACAGTTGGCCAAAGTGCCAAACATCAAAGTAATTAAAACAGTAAGAAAAACAGAAAGCAACATCTCAAAACTGGGTTAAAAAGCAAAGCATAAAAAGGTGAGGTGTGTAGCTAAAAAGGAATGTGAAAAATATGAATATAAAAGCAGGAGTGGGTCAGCCTGCCTGGAAATAAGCAAAATTATGTTAAGACCTAACTAATGTCTGGTAAAGAGATTTTTATTTTTTTTTCAGGACAGAGTCTACATTTTTCAGCAACACAGTGCTAACCCGCCCAACTGTATCAGTTACAAGAGCATGGCCTCATAGTAGAAGAATCTGGGTCCCCGAACTGGCATGCTTTGCAGTTCAGATCACTAATTTGACCCGTCACTAAACAAAAAACTACAACTGTTGAGCAGCTCAACCTCAACATCAGCCAAGAATGGGACAACATTCCTCTCCCTAAACTCCAGCAACTGGTCGTTTCAGTTCACAGACGTACTTGGACTCCTGTTAAAATACATAATGGTAAAAAAAAAAAATTGCCTTGTTCCACTTTTTGTGATATGTTGTTGCCATTTTTCTTTGAAGAAAAAAAAGAAACTTTTTTAATATTTTCTATGATTTATTGAGAATAAAATATGGGTTCATAGGATTTGTAATTTAACATAGTTTTAATGTAGTCTTATGTCAAATTCAAGAGAAAGTAGAACGAAAAGGTCAAACATTTAGATGTTAAAAAACAACAACAACAACAACATAAACACAGAACAAATTGAAACTCACAGAGTATTAAGTGGCTCCTGGCTGCTCTAGATGAGCTTCAAAGCTGTGCTGACTACCAGCCAACATCAAAGGAGAACCTCCCTGGGAAATGAAAGGAGAAAATCTTTTATAGCTATCAGCTGTCTAAAACACTCATTCAAATCAATTTTCAAATTTGATCTCGGCTTTGGTGAGCTCCTCCACCTCCCACACAAAGCCACACACAGAACAACAACTGCCCGGAGAAAGGAGAGAGGAGAGAAACAGAGAGCTGGGGAGGTGAGAGATGTTTTACATTAACCGCAAATGTACAGTGTACCACTGTGGAGTGTTGAGAGCAGCTCACGATAACACACCTCAGGTCTGGATGGATGCCACAGAGTCACATTACTCATCTCTCTTGCGAGTCCACTACCACCACTTTTCACTTTCCTTCCATCTCTACTGCAATCTATCTTTGAAAACACACATTTAAAAATGCAGGTATAATCAAACTCTTTACTTTCTATCTTCTTTTAGTCACTTTCCCCTCCACTTTACTCCCTCACTTTCTTGGCTAGCATCATCCCTCTTCCCCTGCATATCAGATCATGCATTCCCTTGTATAACCTTCAGAAAAAGAGGGCATCTGAGGTGTTGATAGCAAGGTAATAAACTCATAAGTACTAGGATATTTCAAGTTTGCCATTATTATCCAACAAGTTTGAGGCATGAAGCAGCCAATCCAATAAGAGGACAGAGGATATTTCCTTACAGGAAACAGGTGAGGAGGCAGGAATATGGGAGGAGAGAAAATCAAACTAGAAGAGAGGATATAAGAGTGAGACAGGAAATGGCAGTAAAGAACAGAAAAGATGAGGTAACAAGAATAAGAGAGGAAAGAAAAGAAGAAAATTATAGAAGATTCACAAAGCAAAGGCTAGAAACAAGCTGGTAGGAAGGAAACAGAGAGATGAGATGATAATAAAAGGAAAAAATGGAAACAAGGGAAAGGGAGAGGAGGGAGGAGAGGAAGGCCAAACATCAGAGCAAAGGGTAAAAATCTGGTCTCCCAAGATGACTGACACAAGCTGGCTGCCTTCTGGCCTGGTGGCCACACACAATCTCACACACACATATACATTTAGACTATGTGTTTCAAGCCCCGAAAAACCAATAAAAGAAGACGCTTGATCTATCTCTTTGTGTTGTGTGTTTTTTTTTTACATTTATTTTACATATAATGTGTAATTTAAAGTGGAATGTGTCATACTTATCGAAGCCCCCTAATGGAAATGTCAAAAAGCTGCTAATAGACATTGATGTTTCTTTTCTTTTTCTTTTTTTTTTTTTAGACCTACTTCTAAAATAACATTTGTAATTCAAGATGACACACACCTATGCATATCATCAACGTACGACTGCAATTACTGCCAATGCAAACACGCATAATGTCAGCCAGTGGGACTTACAATCCCATTTGCCACTGAGTGATACCACCCACACATTGTCTGACACCAGCTGTATGCATTTTATTATAGAAAATGTCACATGGGAACATTTACCACGCTGTCATAATTTGATTACACTGTGCAAGAATGATACAGCTGTCAGCACGATATTAAATACAAACAGCAAGGAGGGCTTTTCACGTTGAATACGCATTTCAAGTGACAATGTTGCACCAGTCGGTGTCAACAACAATGTGCTTTAACATCATTCTGAAGTGGAATTTCATTCGGGGAATATGAGTTACTGGGAGGCAGACAGCAGGAAGACATTACATAAATATCATCATTGTTCCTGAAAATAATCATAGAATGTTATCTGGTTGTTAAACAACTTTAAGGAAAATTCCAATAGGAGGAGACAGAGTGATGGAAGCATTATGGGTACAAAATTTTAGTTTAGTCCTGCACTGTTAAAATAAAGACATAAAAAAATGTTGTTTTTTACGTTGATGTTACGAGTGCATTCCCTCTTTGATCAAGGAGGAGGGAAGAAACCTCAGCTGCTCAGAAAAGTAGGAAGGAAAAAGGCCTCCACAAAAGTAACAGTCGCAACAAAGAGCATCCTTCTTACTGGAGCTGTCCTTTTTTAGCGTCTAGACCATAGATGGAATAAACATTTTTCTACTCTGGCTGCTTTAAGGGGTGAAGCTGACACTTTTTACTGTTGTGTTACAGAAATGTATGTTTGCTGAGTTTTGGAGAGAAACCAAGAAGAATCCAATTTTTACTATAAAAAATGTCTTGTCAACTGTGACCAGTGTGTGTACACATCTGTGTGAGCCGAGAAAAGCAAAGCAGCTGACGTTTTTTGGGGGGGTTGTTCTTTTTCTTCCCTCTCACTCTCTTCTTTTCCTTTCTTTCATGGAGACGGAGGGAAAAGCAGTCAAGTCCAGGGGCCTGTCGAAACGTGCGTGCATGTGTGAGTTAGAGTGTGCATGCTTCCCAATCCTTGGGTATATTTAGAGACTGTTGACAGGCGTGAAAGTGCCACTGCATTTCTTTTTTTTTTTTTTTCTTTTTACAAGAGGGGCCAAGCCGCATCAGTCGTCTCATCTGTGTGTTGAAAACTCAAAGTTACACACTCACTCAAACACCAAGTAAATTTGCATTTACAGCTTAAAGTCAGAAATATCTGAACATTGCCATTTAGTCTACTTAAAGTCAACCCTCCAAATTCAGCTATTGCTCTAGCATACAAATAAATGTAACCTTTGGAATTTATCTGTGTTTCTTCTGTGAGAATTTACAGCATAGAGTACAGAAGGGAAATGAAAATAAATAAACCCACCAGAGAGCAAATTGTTCCTGTCACAAATCCATGAAAGCTCAGTCAAAATTTAAGTTCCTTGAAGTCTACAGTCAAATTCTGCCATCAATAAATAACATTATCATTTTTTTATATATATATATATTACACTGGTGCAGGGAAGTTTATCCTCAACAAATTTGTCACAATGAGAATGTTTTCATAATTTTTTTTTGACTCCTGAGCATCATATACTGTATTCATTTCAGACATTAACAAATATTTTATACTTTTGTTTCTCTGAAAACTTTAAAATTCAGCAGATAAGGAAATGTGCAGCTTCAAAATGAATCATTAGCAAAAGCTAAAAACTACAGAGCCTTAGAAATGTTAAAAAAAACAAAAAACAAAAAAAAACAGACTTTATCCAAGATTCCAGTGTAAAGATTCATTTCAGCAGCCATAAGACAGGAAGTACGGAGTGGATTTTTTTTTTTTTTCCTAAGCTGACCTGTAGACGGGTCTGCTCTGTATTCCAGACGGACTGCAGCGTTTGCGCCCGTGCATGAGGAGCTGTGTGTACGTGTGTTTGCTGATGTCCAAAGCAACAGTCGATACTATTGAAATCTACTCATTCATGTCTGGCTGTGAGGCAAAAGCTCAAACGTCCTTGTGAATAAGAATCACACACATTTATCTCTCCCCCTCTCTTCCCTTATCTCTCATTATCTGTCCTTGTCTTTCCTTTCAGCTGTAAAACCCTAATTTTGTTTCTTAATGTCTTCCGAATATCCAATCTCATGTTTCTGTCCTCTTCTGTCTTCCTTGCCTTTCATCCTCTCCGATATGAAATCTGTAACCAGGTTATTTGCTGCAGTCAACAGCTGCTGTATTTAACAGGAGACATGCATGAGCAGTGAGAAATATTACTGTAAGATTGAATTATGGGCAAACATCACCCCGAGGGGGATGATGGCACTTGGGCAATATTCAGCACTCAAGTCAATAAGGATCGGACAAGCTTGAATGCAGCAGTTGACTAACAACAGATACATTTTGCAGGATGTGTTATTTTTACTTTCTGTTTTTTGTTTTTCTCTTTTTATATGAACACTGCACTGAGGAAAAAAAACAATACTTCTAACGTAAGCTAGTGGGCACAAAAAAGTCATACTGGAGGATGGCCGTGACCCGTGGCGGGGATTTCTTTTCATGGCATCACCAGTGAGGCCCAGTTCAGCAGCTAATTCCTGGCATCGGACCAGTCAAAATGAAGAAAAGAAAAAAAAAAAACGAAAAAAAAAAACACGTCATCCCCATTGCTCATAGGTTACCACTTTCAAAGTGTAAATTTGGAGCCTCGGTAGGCCAAATTCCAGCTTTTCATTTTAAATTCCCTTCTGTGAAATGACTGCCCAACACATGCATGCAATTTCTCATAATTTCTCGTTACTTGAGAAGACTGAAAAATTTACATTTATAAAGAATAATGTTGCTTAACAGCAGACAAAATCACAAATGCTCATGAACCATGTTCTGTGCTTGATCTGGTCAATATGGAAGCTGTATCTGGTGCTGCACCAGTAAAATTGTCCCCCTCTACTAACTGGAATTTGGATTTAACAAATCTATATTCCACACAGGTCACACTAATGTCTCCTTGTGGCCGACAGGTTACCAAGCTTTCCATCTTCCCTGTGAGAGAGTGACTGAGTGTGTGTGTGTGTGTGCGTGTGTGGCACCAGCCGCCCTCCTATGACTCTTTATTGCTGCTCTGGGTTGTACAACAGCAGCCACTAATCTAGCTGGCTGGCAGGCAGACAGGCGGCGGCTGGCCGCTCTGTACTACTGCCTGCATGCAAGCCCATTAGTTGCAGTTTAACAAGGAAAAACTGTTGCCAGGTACAATGTTTTCACTCAGATTTTGCTGTAATAATCCTCTATTGCAGAGTTAATAATGGTCATTTAAACAAAGGGAAAGTTCTTTAATGTCTGCAGGGGTACAATCTAATCTGCTTGTCATGTAGGTCAAAGATCAGTGCTGAAAGACCCACAGCACTGCTGCTGGATGGAAGTATATTCAAACGACAACCTTGGTTGTTTGGATAAGCATATGGGTAATGCGGTGCATTCACACACAGCTCAGCATCCTCTTATCACTCCTGCTTTCAGTCTGCATAACTTCTGGTTAGCACTGTCGCCTCACAGCAAGCAGGTTCCCACTTCAAATCTCACCCAAGGCCTGGACTTTGAGTGTTCTCCCTGGGTCTGCATGTGTAGCCACAATCCCAAAACTTGCACGTTAGGTTAATCATTTTTTATTTTATCCTAAATGCATTATTGTGGATGGTTTCTTGTCTCTGTGCGGCCTGCGATGGACCGGCGACCTGTCGAAGATGTACACCACCCTCCTGCTCAGTAACAGCTGGAATAGGCCCCACCCCCGCAAGACCCTGAGCAGGATGAAGCGGGTACAGAAAACAGATGGATGGATGACCGCACAGTGAAAAATTATGAGTATAGGATACACAAATAGCGCCTGTCTGCAATCGATGGGAGCAAATGCGCCAACAGTGTCTTCTGGGGAGGCGTGAAGGGGGTGGATGGGGTAATATTAGCTAATCTTGCATGCAGGGAGCTTGTGATCCGGCTCAAAGTTTAACCGACAAATGGAGGGGGGCCTCAGAGAGATGTGATATGAGAGGAAAGGTGGTGGTGGGGGGCTAGACTGATAGGCTTGAGAGAAGGAGACACAGAGCAATATGGAGAATAGAAAGTATCTGACATCCGACACAACTCCCCCCATTAGGCTAATTCTTTGACTTTCTCTTGTTGCCGATACCATCTCCAAGTTATATGTCCCAGTATAACGGCATTACCAGAGGCTGCCTTCTCCAATACAATCAAACCATTAAACACAGTGCTGCTTCCCCTCCATGGAGAGATTTTCTTCCAATAGAAAATGAATGGATGTGAGCTACTCCCCTTTCCTGTCATCAATAAAAGGAATAATTGGCTCTGCATGCATATTTGCTGCAAGGAGATAAACTTCACATTTAAAGAAGAATTCTTACTTGCTTGCTTTGGATAATGGGGGGTAAGTTTTGTTTTTTTATTTTTTTTTTCCCTTTCAATGTATTTAGACTATAGCCTAGGCTATATATTATTTTTTTTACATTAGGAAAAGAAAATGTGCTTAGTATGATTTAATACTGCTTCTATAGACACTACATTATGGACAAATCTCAGTCAATAGCATTCAAATATTAAAGAAAAACGTGTAAAATTATTTTAAAAACATAAAACTGTAAATAGCTATAGACAATAAAAACTTCCCATTCAGGTTTAAACAAGGAACATCGGACAAATCAATCAAAATCTCCCCAAAAACACTGTCTGCGCCGCAGGACAAGCTGCAATTTCCAGCGTGCCAAAACATTTGGCTCGTTTGATAAGCGAGACAGCCGCACAACAAGCACCTATTAGATGATTGCATCCGCCTCCGCGCACTTAATTACGGTGATTATAGCGACGACGACCAACAATAACGCAAAGTTTGAGGATGCGGAGCGCGCACGACGCACTTTCCCTGCAAGATGGGGTGGGGGTTGGGGGCCTGTCCTCGTGCCTGCGTGTTCAAACACTTGTTATTTACAGGCAACGCGTTCATTTCAATTACCGTCCGCGTGTCAAGTAAGCCCTCATGTGTTGCGTTTAGTGGCACTGCGAAATAATAAGGTGCACGCAAGAGAAGGTGGGCGGGCACATGGCAGCAAAGGAAGGGCGGCTGTAAAGGGAGTCTACAAAGTGTGAGGAAAAGTAAATTATTAGGAATCAGCGCATCTCGGTTTGATATGATTTAAAAGACAGGAGGAGGTCATTAATGATTGTGTCATGTAATGAAGGGAGAGAAGGAGGTGAGGTGTTAAATATGTCATGACGCATTAATAGTTCCATTTGGAAGAAACACTTTTTTCTACATATTTGAGAGGGGGAGAACAGGTGGAAGTGAGATCCATATGCGCCTAAAAACAAAACAAACAAAAACAAACAAACGGGAAAAACCCTAATTATTCAGATCCCTCCAATAGTTGCTGTGAATAAAATGTGACTAACTTAATTTTTTTTCTTTCATCCTTCATTTTTTTCAAAAAAAAAAAAAAAGAAAGAAAAAAGAAGAAGAAGAGGCATGTGAGCCTTGTGGATGTGATCTGAAGCGGCTTTTCATCAACTTAATGATCATCTCCGTCTCGATAAAAGTGAATGTAAACTTAGCAATTAAACAGGTGGAAGGATCTCTTTTGCTCCTCGGGATCCAAATTAAAACAACCTTCTCTCTTCGCGGCCATCGATCCAGCAGAGAGGTGTGAAATGGACATTAATTTTAGTTCACTTCTTGCTGCGCAAAGAGGAGAGCCGGAGAGATCAATGGCGAGCAATAACAACTGACTGCTGAGAGAGGGGGAGAAAAGGGGGAGCTGGAGGAGGGGAGAGAAGGGGGGGACACACACCGAAAACGCTGACAAATAAATCATCTTTTGCTACTTTTCCTCCAACCTCGACACTTTCTGCCGCTCTTCCTTGCGCTTACGGATTATTCCTTCGGGAATGGAGAAGAGGGAGAGAGAAGAAAGTCGGGCCTGGGAAAAAAAAAAAAAGGAAGAAAAAGGAAAGAACTAATCGACGCAGTTATACTGAATCTACTCCAGTCTAAAGGGAGCCTAATTTGATGATAATTTATTTTAGATTTTTAATTTAAAATGTGCGTAATTAGATTAATTCCATAGCTCCGATGCCGTTTTTTTCTTAAATAAGAAACTAATAATTAAAAACCTCATAAACCTTTATTCAAAAATAAGAAATTAACTTTAGCAAATATATTTTGAAAAGAAATCACAGGAGTTATGCGTGAGTGCATAAAAGAAAAGTGTGTAATGCGACTGACAAACGAAGGGCCGCGTATAAACCCCTCATGTGAAAAGTGAAGAAGCGCAAAATAACTTAATGATAAAATATCAATCACTCTGAATGACGGCGTTTTTAACTCAAACACGACAGCATTTGTCTTTGCGCATCAAGCAGAACCTAAATTTATTCCATCAAATAATAATAATTTTAGGTAAAGACGGCCTGTTAATCAGTCCTTTAAATTGTAATTTAATAAACAAGGGGGTGAAACTCTGTTCAGTCACTCAGATTGTCTTCACTAACAAGAAATAAGAAAATAGCCATGTTTTAGACGTTGCCATAAAAGCAACACACCTTTTCTTAAGTTGAGTGGAAATTAAATAGTGATTTTATTTCATTTTTTATTAGCTATTAAAATCACTTGAATTTTGAGTTTAAAACAACACTGGTGAGCGTTAATACGAGCGGCATGAAGTCCAGGAAATATAAATGTGTCACTTTAATTTGATTCGAAGAATAACTAAGGTTCCTTCTTTTTACCCACATATTTTAATTATTACTGTTAATTGGTTTCATTAATGTGAAATTATGTGAAAAGTAACCTCCGTCGGACCCGCCTCGTCTATTCCATCTGCGACTCTATATGGAAATAATATATAGTTGTATGACCTCCTGCCCATTTTCCCTTTTAAAGATAATTATTACCCGTTAATGTCTTTGGTAGGAAAATGAAAAGGCTTGGCCGTTCGTTAGAGGTCCGAGCTGGTTGATCTGGCAATCAATAAAATCAATCAGAAGGCATTCATCGGGCTGGGTCCACTTGATCCGGATATGGAGCATTTTTTTTTAAAAAAGAAGTTATAATTCAGCCATCACTGTGTCGTGAGTTCAGTGAGCCTCCTCCAGCGCACCTTCACCCCAGAGTGTGCGTTTTTACGCGTTATTCATTGCGAGGATTATTAACTTGGAAATTACTGCTAATAAATCCACCGCATTTTCCACACACTCCTAATTTTATTATTCCCTCATCTGGGTGGAGTTTAGGATGGGCTGCTCACTTGTTGGCATCAATGAGTGCTGGATGGGCAAAAAATTTAAAAAATTAATTTAATTAAAAATAAATAAATAAATAAATAAAGAAAGAAATAGGAGTAAAAGTTTGTAAAAGAAAAAAAATATATGTGAAATCATGACGTTTAATTGTAGGTGCTCAGTCGGTTTTAATTGTTTGAATTCTCCCAGTGGGTACAATTAACATGAAAGAAAACAATTTCTTTGTAAATGTAAAAAAAACAATTTCTTTGGAATGATACATGACGGAATTCTGATTATAATGAAAAGTGCATGTCCGTTGGTAATACGGACGCAGCAGCGGCAGCGGGAGCTGACGCCTGAATGAATCCGTTTTTGGCTTCCTCAGCCCGGCCATGAAGCTGGAGGGCCCCCGGGACTCCTGTGGTCGGCGCTGCTTATTTAAAGGGGGCGATGTAAATTATAGTGTCTCCCTAGTTAACAGGTGTTTCCCAACTGTGTTCAGTCTCTGCATGCGTGTCTGCGTGTGTGCACGGATTTACGCGCACACGCCTGCTGAAGACAAGTCGTTTGTTTCTCTGTGACAGATAAAATAAAAAAAAGGTCTTGCATTCAGACAATTTAAAAAATATTTAGACATTTGCCAGGAAAAGGAAGAAAAAATGAAGTTCACCTTTTTTCATATGTCGTTGTTTTATCATTTTAATCGCCATAATCATACCAAAATGGTTTATAATTAAATATGAAAATTGCGTAACTCAGACATGTGGAACAGGGGTCTTTCAGAAATATCGAATTTAAATCCGTATCTCCAAAATCTTTAAGCCACGAGTTCTCATCATCAAAAGCAGGGTATAATGTTCCACATTAGTTGTAACTTTCTCGGTAAATAGTCGACGGACCTATTCAAGGAGTAAAACTTAATGTTGTTTTCATATTAAGAAGTAATACAGAACTTTTAACTAAATATCTTTAGTGGGCCTGCGGGTTCACGCTCCCATTTACGGGTCAGCCGGGGTAGTGGGAAATGGTGAAGAAGAAAACAGCGTGTCCTTGGTGTAACTATGCAGTGTTTGTGGACAATATAAGAAGACGCAGCAGTATTCCTAAAAAGCAGCGCTTAGAAATTGGCATCTGGAGTTCCACACGGGTGGGAAAAGATGCACAGCTGTTTAACAGAGGTCACAGAAGCTTAATATTGTAGTTTGGTGAAGGTAATCTATGCGTAATGTCATCACACACGCGCGCTAAACATTCCAAGTTCTCTCAAGAAGCCACTTTCTTGTTTAGGAAGCCCGCAGACGGACGTATACGGGCGCGCGCATAAATGAAGAAACATAAAACGCGTGTAAACTCGATTGCATTAGCGTGCACGCGCATATTACTCGGTGTCCGAGGCCGTGCCGTGACAGTTTTCCTTCTTTTCTTTTTTTTTCTTTTTTTCTTTTTGTTCCACCCGTGGAAATGCCCCCGCTCGCAGCAACAAAAGCACAGAATCCGGTGGAAAGTTAGAAACAAGTCAAAATTTGTTTCCAGAACAGAAACAAGCGGCGGAACGCTAAAAAAGGCGTGGAAGCAAAAACTGTGTAAGCTTCAAACCCAACAATAACAAAACAGTCAGTATTACTCACCTCGCTGTGGCAGAATCCGCTTCTAATGCAGGCGACTGCTCTGTTTCCGGCTTCTTCTTTTATTATTATTATTATTATTATTCTTTTTTATCCTCACAACAAAACGAAAACTTTTCTCCGGAGTAGGAGTATCAGAAGCACCGGCCCATCTGGCTCGTGCGCAGCAGCACCGGAGATAACGTGAGACGCTTTGGGGGTGAAAAAAAAAGAAAAAAGAAAGAAAAAAACAGTTATCGTCTCCCTGTAGGCTAAGTTTATCAAAGCGCAAAAGAGGAGGACAGAGAGCGCGAGGGACACACAGAGAGGCTGACTTTCCACAGGCACCACTGTAAAGTGGGTATCAATGGCACAATCGCGCGTGCAGCCCCTCCGCTGAAGCGATCAGTGAGAGGAAGGAGCAGTGGAGCCGGTGAGGGAGCGCAGGATCGCAGAGACGGTGGCAGGCGATGGTGTGAGGGGAGGGCGGTGTGCGCGAGGGGGTGGTGGTGAGGGGGACAGTGTTTAACAGCGACGTGTGTGAGGCTGGAGCTGAGCTGCGCGACGCTGAGCGTGGGGGTGGATGAGGGGGTGGTGGAGGGGACGGGAGGAGGGCGTCCAGCGCGCTCAGAGGTGCAGTGCTGCCGCGCAGCGCTCGGGTCGCTCAGTGCCTGACGGACACAGGCAAGAAACAGCACTTTACCTCTTTTTTGTTTGTTTGTTTCGTACTCATACTGATGTATCAGTACAACATTGGCGTTATTTTATTTTATTTTATTGTAACCCGGGCCAGCACTGGCTTTCTGGTCATTATAGAAATCTGTCAAAACGATCACGAAAAGAGCAAAAGTGTCAATATTTCTGCCACTTAAAGTGTGCATTTCTTTCAGCAATTCCACCAAAAGCACATTTTATTTCCTGTGTTGGCGTGCATGCAGGGACAGCGTAAAGGACTCGGTTTCCCAACGCCGCACCATCCGGCCACCCCTCTGCCTCTCCCCTCTGTCTGGCGTTTCGTTCCCTTGGGTGATTTCCACCGCGCTTTGTGCGCAAAGTGAATGAATTATCCCCCTCCCTTCTTTCTCGCTCCCCCCACCGCTTTTCTCTTTCAGTCGTTGGAGAGACTGCTATTTGCCATAAAGCCAATGAAGTCCACCTCTTAACAAAAAGAAGTGGACTACCAGACACTCTTACAGGGAGTGCGCTCCGGAGACTGAAGTTGGTGAGACGGAGGGAAGTTCACCAGAGCAGAGTTGGGGAGCGGCGTGGTGGGAGATGGACAGCAATGCACCAACACTTTCAACTGCCATTCACTTTTTCTTTCTTTCTTTCTTTTTATTTTTTATTTTTATTTACTTAGCACTTTGATTCACCGTAGTCTACTCATCTTTGAAAATAGACAAATGACAAATGATATTAGATTAGTTTTTCTCTCCATCTAAATTTAACTTTAACTCGTGCTATGTGTTCAATCAGTTTAATTAATCTGTTAATTATGCTGACCACAGTCATCCGACCACTGTTGTCACAAGTGTAATAAATAAATACATAAACACATTCTACTCCCATCAAGATACGTTTACGTTCTTATAACCTATTATAAGTCTAAATGGTAATCGGAGGCTTCTTATCGTTTGAGAACACGAGGTGTGTGTTTGTGAGTGTTTGGAGTGAACTAAGAGAGAGAGAGAAACGTAGAGACAGGGACATGAGAGGCGTTCATGTCCCCAGTCTTCCTTTCTGCTACATCCCCCTGCTGGCCACATGCGGAACTGCATATTGAGACAAGGTTTCCCTTTCTCGTAAACTGTTTTTCAGTCTGTAGCAACAAGCTGGTGTTAGAGACAGATGTTTATTTTTATTTTCTAAAACTGAGCAATGAAATTAAATGAAAGAGGAGAAGAAACATTCAAAAAAAAAACACAGAGATGAGGAAGTAGTAGAAGTAAATCACTGCATCATTGGCAACCAAAAATATTACCATAGAGTGGGCGCTGTTCAAAATGTACAGATCAGCATTTTGTAGTTAGAAGGAACACTTTAGCAATTTAACATTTTGTCTTTGAATTTAGATGACATTACAGCACCATTAAAGCAATACACATGCCACCTGCTCTCAGAAACAAGACTTGACTCCAAGCTGAGATGCTTTTAGTCAACATCTAAAAGTGTACACCAGTCAGCACTCTTCCAACCATTGTTACCCAAACTTTCTATCTCCCACCCACAGCTCATCATGCAGGACAACAGGTAATGTTCAGTCTATCCAGGCTGTTATGTTTTCTATTAGAACTTACACTTTGATCTGGTTTCACGCTATAATATACCAATGTTTGAGCTAACAATAGCGTGGGAAAAGTGAAAGGGGATGTGTGTGTGTGTGTGCTGGGTGGTCTCCATACACATGAAGGGCAGCGGCAGCAGCAGCACTGCCATTAGTGGTGTGTTGTCTTGCTAATAGGCTCAGTTTGGAGTCAATAGGCTGACTGAGGAAGAGGACCATCCATGTATTAGATCCCTCTCCATTCAAAGTCTAATGCCAGCCTTTAGTCCAACCCCCTGATGTTTTTAAATGCTGCTTCTGTGTGTATTGACTTGGAAACACTTTGATAGCACCTGTTTCACTGCTCACCCCAGTTACTTTCTCTTACTTTTAACATGTCAGTATTTTTCAAAGACTTGTATGTTCGAAGTAAAATTCACCATTTCCTTCACAGACAGGATTTCTTTTTATGAGCTAGTGATGGAAGATGAGCACAAACAGTGCAGGATTAAAAAAGAAAAAGAAAAAAAAGAATAGAAGATTAAAAAAAAACTTAAAACTTGGGTAAAAAAATCATAAAGGATCTCATTGCTGTCAGTTAGAAGAGGAAAACAGTCACAGAAATAAACACAAATACATACAACAGAATTTAAAAAAGAAAAAAAGAAAAAGGAATTTAATTTGAACAAATGGGTAAGAGCTTTCCAAACAGAATAGTTTCTGATCCCTTTTGCAACCACGTCTGGAGGAGCATCTTTTGGTCATGCAAAAGATGCTCCTCCCTGCAGGGGGTCAAATTTTTGGTCCGCATCAATCAAACAAAACAAGCAAAGAGAATTCAGACGACTGGGAAAAACTCTGCTGGATGCACTTTTATAACGTAGATATGCTTGTGTGTGTGTTAAGCTGTGTAGCATAAAGAAATGAACAGAAAGAGTTATTTGATAAGGGATAAAATAACATATATTGAAAGCACACAATTTGGACTCTGTTGCAAAGAGACAAGGTTATGTGGCCTGATGAGTCCAGATACATCCTGTTCCAGAGTGATGAATCAGGTGCATCAGGGTGAGAAGAGCAGCAGATGAAGTGGTGTATTCATCATACCTCCAGCCATCCACAGCCATGCAACTGTGCAAGCCTGTGGATGGTATGATGCGTGGTTGCTGAAATGGGTCAATTAAGGTTTAAGAACATTACACACCCAAAAAAAACGAGATCAGCTGACTAAGCGATTTTATTTAATAGCTGGGTTTTTACTAGCTACTAAGGTTTGGACTCTAAATGTCACAAAAAAAAAAAAGGTTCAGGGAGTGTGAGGCATCGTTTTCACAAATAGATTGGTCGCCAAACAATACTGACTTCAAGGTTTTACATAATGGTCTGATTTTCCCACCATCAACACAAGATGTTTGTGAAAAATGAATGCAATTCTGGATGTGGATAAGTGTTGTGACATTCTCATAAAAAATGATGTTATGGCTAAAGCTAAGTGAGATTTTTTTAATTTGTAAAAATGGCTGACTTCATGTTATTAGTTGATGAACACAGTCCATATCCTCCAAATGTCCACTGAAGCTCTGGGCAACACTGATGTATTAAAACATATCCTTTGAGAATAATCAGCGTTAAGTTTGAATAAGTATTAGCCAGAAATCTTCAGTTCTGTGACATGACGAGTGTCCAAAGAAATAACACAAGCGCTTGTCCTGTTATTATTATTATTTTTTTTAGCAGCCATCTGAGCTGAGTCATGTCTTCGTCTTATGAAACATCTGACATCCAAGATGAAATGGCAGAGAGCTCATGAAAAGCCAAGCTGACAGCAGTGGGCCACGGTTGACCTTTGGCAGCCCACTTTCATGCTAAATTGGTCAAGTTTTTCCGTAAATTGATTTTAAAACAATTCGTCTTTTAAATTTTAAAATAACAAGCTGAAATGAGGCACAAATGAGGCAAGGAGAAGTTGTGACAAGCTTTGATCTTAAACAAGTTGGTTCACTTATAGGTTGGAAAAAAAAAAAAACTCGGTGGAAGGGTACACCCCTCACCAACCACCGTTTTTTTCTCTTTTTTTCATTTTGATACCATAATCCTTTGATATTTTACAACAGCTCATACTTGACCCTTACCACACAGTGACTAAAGCAATACTCCGTAAGGTCACTCACACAGCATGGGACTTAATTCCTTAAACAAACCATTTTTGAGTGTGATTTAAAGCTAATCTGGACAGGCGGCAGTAATTCCTGTCTTTCCTTTAATAATTTATTATTGGTGGAATTTATAGCACTGGTTCTCTGGCCCTGCATGACGCCAAATCTGTCTGTAATATAATGAGATTTTAGCACAGCGCGATTATAAATTATGGTGTGATTTTTTTTCTCTCTCTTCTGTTTTGTCAGGGCACAGCCTTTGAGTATGTGTGTGTATGTAGCTTGGGGATATGGTTGGCATTTGGCTGCCATGATGCTCTAATTGCTGACGTACACACAGATAGATGGGACCTGATGGTTGGTGTCGCCACTAGAGGGAGGGGGGAGGGGGCAGGGGGTGTGTGAAAGGAAAACCAAGAAGAGAAACAGCAGATGAAGAGAAGAAAGGCAATGAACAATACTTGATTGCAAGAAATAAGGAGACAAGCTTGAGGAGGAGGCCAGAGAAGTGGGGCTTCGATGGGTGGGTGGATAAAAACATGCCGAGACAAGTGAGGAGGAGAAGTGAGGAGAGATATTGTCTTGCACAGAAGACACAGCTGCCAGCAGCTCCACAGCAAAGTGGTTAACCACACTGAGCGAGTCACATTTAGAGAAAGGAAAGCGGAGAGACAGAGAGGAGGGATGGAGACTCAGCCACATTCATCTCGCTCTCAGATCCATTGCTCCAGGGAGCTGTTGCAAAATGAAGAATTACATGGCCCTGATCAGATTACATTACAGAACAAGTGATTACATGCATTTGACTCTTGCACAAAGGAACAAAAATGAAGGAAGGGAAACATACATGATCTGATTAATTATGTAATTATGTGGTATTTGCTCTGGCTATGATACATGGCAAACATTTTGAGGGAAGGTAGATGGGTAATTTCATCAGTGTGTTTTTACGGCTTGCCATCCAAACCTGCTTTAATATAAATGTAGATTTTGTTTTCACTCACAGGCTCAGCTACTGTATGCATTAAGAAAAATATATATCTTATTAGACATGGTTTATAAAATGTGTTAAGGGGTTAAAAAGAAACTGAAATCAGGTTGTGTTTGTAGTGAAAAGGAAAAATAAAATGCTCAAAATGTGTTTTTCCTTCTTTAATTTATTTATTTTTAGGTTTCCATCTGTACATATATTAATTTCCACTTGAGAAAAGAATCCTGAACCTCCCTCAAGCTGGTCACCTCCTCTAACTCCTCGGGGGGGAAACCGAGGCATTCCCAAGCCAGTCAAGAGGCATATCTCTTCAGCAGGTGCTGCAGTAGTTGTTGTTACTTAAAGATTCATTGCAGATGGTTCTAGCTGTGTTCAGGAAGGACCTCCTGTAGCAGTCGGTCTTGCTGTGGATCTGAAGAATCCTCCAACTGAAGACACTCTGTTGCCGAATCACCGTGTTGTGTAGATGATGCTCAGATTCTCCATGATGATTTTCATTTTATAAAGTATCCTCCTTTGAACAATCAACTCCAGAGGCTCCAGAACAGTGCCAGGCTTCTTTAGCCATTTGTTCATAATATATACATATATCTATATCTATATCTATAGATATAGATATATATATACATACACCGAACTCTACAACAGACGTTGCAGCTGTGTTGCATCTACAGTCCAGTCTGCTGTGGGAAAGGTCATCTCTTAAATCACATCCTAAATGTGAGCAAAACAAAAGGGATAATTGTGGATTTTAAGAGAATCAGGATTATGTAGTAGTATTTCAGTATGTTCATCACTGATACACCCCACCACTGCGGAGTCACCTGAGTATTCCTGCAGATGTCAGAACTCTGACTGCTACTGGAAGACTGAGGTGTAAAGAGTGAAGAAGAATGGTGAGAGTACAATCTCCTGTGGTGCTCAACACCTGCTCAGACACACCAGACAAACCATTCAGTCACACAAATTGTGGCCTGTTGGATATTCAGTAATCCAGGTGATTGTGGAGGCGCCCACCTGTGTCTTCTGGAGTTTCTTACATAGTAAAGCAGCTGGATGGTGTTTTTTGCACTGGAGAGATGGATGAATGTGGTCCTCACAGTGCTGCTGCTTTGACTAGATGACTGTGAGTTGGTTGAAGCAGGTGTATGATGTCATTTTCGACTCCAACCACACAACACGTAAATGAACTGCAATGGGTTTGGGAAGGTGGTTGTCTTCTTATGCAGGCAGACCAATAAAACTCTTTAGGACTTTCCTGATGGGGGAATGTTAGAGCTACAGGTCTATAATCATTAGGAGAAGATGGATAGGATCTTTTTGGTACTGGAGCAAGGCAGATGTCTTCCACAGCACTGACACCTTCACGTGGTTCTGGCTGAGGTTAAAGAGGTGTTGTAGATTCCCACACAGCTGGTTTGGCGTTCAGTACTCTGGTGCTGACACCATCTGATCTTGGAGCTTTGTTTCTGTTCAGACTCTCCAGCTGCTTCTTTGCCTGACTGCTAGAGACAAAAAGTGGAAGGGGGAGGTGGTGGGGGGCCCAGAATCTCCTGATGTGGTTGGAGACAATGATGAAGCAGCAGTAAGATCCACAACTGAGGTGGAAGATGAGACAGCTGATGTGACAGGGTCAAGGGAGGATGGGAGGTCTGCTTGGCCAGGGGCAGGAGAGGAGGATGCTGATCTTGTTTCTGAACTGAGCCTGTTGAAGAACGTTCAGTTCATTTGTTCTGTCCAGTCTCCCATCTATCTGATCCTCCTTCTGCTTGAAGCCTGTGATCTTCATTCCTGACCACACGTCTCTGATGTTGTTCTGCTGGAGCTTGTTCTCCAGCTTTCTCCTGTATACCAGTTGTCCCTGATCTAACTCTCATTTCTTTTTGTACTGACCTTAATAATTCCCTTTTTCTCTCCCTGAAGACTCTTTTTTTTCTTATTGAGAATCTCTTTCGATCCAGGGTTTATTATTTGGAAAGCATTTCATTGTTCTAGTGTGGATGGTGTCGTCCACACAGATGTTTATATAGTGAGTTACATACTCAGTCGTGGCATTGATGTTGTCTCCTTGTGGCTCACAGAGTGTCTCCCACTCTGTAGCCTAAAAAGACCCTCACAAAGTTTCATTAGCTTGCTGTGACCACCTTCTCACAGGCTTTTTGGTCAGAAGTTGCCTCCGTATGATGGGTTTGTAGGCTGGAGATTGTGACCTGCCTTGCCCAGAGCAGGTCAGGCAGAGGAGTTGTACGCATCACTGACAATTGCATAAAACAAATCCAACATTTTATTTTGTCTGGTGGAACAGTTGAGAAACTTCCAAAATGTTGGAAGTGGGAGAGACAGAGAGAGAGAGAGAGAGACAGAGAGAGAGAGAGAGAGAGAGAACAATGTCAGCAGCTAAATACATCAGATTATGCTTAAGCCTGAGGGACAACCATGACAACACCTGACACACCTGTCCATATTTACAGTCTTTATAATTCACAATCTGAACTTTTCTTTTTTTGTTTTTTTCTTTTTCTTGGTTTTGTTATATTATATTTTATTTTATTTGTGGGCATCTGTATCGGATGGCCCCTGGACAGCTCCCTTGGGAGGTGTTCAGGGCATGTCCCACCGGGAGGAGACCCAGAGGAAGACCCAGGACATACTATGTCACTCGGCTGGCCTGGCAGCGGCTGGGAATCCTCCCGGAAGAGATGGAGGAAGTATTGGGGAGAAGGAGGTCTGGGCGTCCCTGCTCAGGCTGCTGCCCCCTCGACCCGGTTCTAAATGAAGTGGAAGAAGATGGATGGATGGATGGATATTTTATTTGTTGTTGTTTTTTTTTTTCATACTTTCATGACTTAGTTTATTATTATAGCTGATTTGTAAATATGTTAAGGTTTTGGCAATATTGTTGATCTACTGTCATGCCAATAAAGCTTATTGAAATTGAAACTGAGAGAGAGGGAGAGAGAGAGATAGTTGAAATACCAGTTACAGGAAGGAATGTGCTGGGTTGTTGTTTCTGCAGCTTAGCAACAGCAGAGCTGATGACATCACACGCAGCATCTGGACCAGCTTGAACTCTTTTGGTGGATAATAAGGAGCGAAACTCACAGCAAACAGTTTGATATCTGGACTGCAGAAACGATGTTTCACAGTAGCATGTCCTGGATCACGCCGTCTGTTGTTGACATAAATCGCCCTTGCTTTTCCCGCTCCTGTTCAAACATCTGTCTGCATGTATTATCTGAAAGAGACGACAGAGTCTGGAAAATTTGGTAAAGCACACAATTCTGCATTGTTGAAGCTCCACATTTTTCCTCGTCAGTGCTTCCGTCTAGCTCATCTTATTTGCGATAGACAAGAACACGGGAAAAGTAGAACATCGATGTGGTTTACTCTTTCACGTCCTAATATGTGTATATTCTGAGTTTGTCACATTCAGGTGTGAAGGTAGATCAGAACATATTCTGGTAAAAGATTCTCAGACAGAATGCCGTTCTAAAAATCTCGACTTTACACTTACGATTTTGCAGTTGATTTCATGGTCACTGCGAGTTTTCCATAGTTGGAAGAAAATCAGTCTTTCTTGAATTGGGTGGCGCTCCTGTCATCTCAGTTGTTAGGTTCAAAGTGGCAGATGGGGCATATTAGGGGGGATCTTTTCAATGTTTTAGCATGACATCAAAATCTAAAAATTATAAAATTAAAATCTTTTAGTCTCACTCAAACTGTCATTCTGTGTCAGGAATCACCTAGAAGCATCGTTGCTCTTTGATTCACACAGGAATCTTGTTGTAGTCAAGTAATTAGTGACCCTGCAAGATCCCCAGTCTTAAGTCTGTGACTTAAAACGATATGTGCACTATATTAGGGTTTATTTATTTATTTTTTATTTTTTTAAATAAAATTATTCAGTCATCTAATGTATGAGTGACATAACTGAAGAGAGTAGCCTGCTGTTTTAAAATTGGACCTGGTGTGGAACGATGTTTTCTCTTGAACCAATTCACTTTTATGGTTCGACACAGACTTCCGTTTGCGCGTTAAGATGGTCCTATTACCTTTTCTGAAGTTTAACATGGGAGCAATTTTCTGTGACAGCTGACCTTATTCAATTACAGATAACCTGGCATAGCACAAAGATCATGGAGGACAAAGCTGATTTGTTGTTGTTTCATGTTCTTGAACTTACAGTATAAATTAAAATGTAATAATTACACTTTTAGTTGACCCCCATCCCCAGCATTGAACATTACATATTTCTGACCTGCAGTTTTTGTTTTGAAAGTCTACAAAGCAAACAGATGCTCCTTAATGTTCCACACCTGCTTCAATCTTGAGCTTATCCCAGTTGTCATCAGGTGACAGGCATGATATGCATGCATAACATGCACAGGCCACCAGTCCATCACAGGGAAACACAGAGGTAACCCCAAAATAATTCAATAAGGACATGCAAAGCTGTGTTATTTATTTATTTATTTATTTTTATTTTAAATAGTCTTCATATTTGTATTTTTGAGCAAGTTACTGATGCATCCACTCCTTTGAACATCACACAGTCCCTTAACAAATGAATCCACGAGTCACAACCAAGAATATCAAACATTTATAAATGAATAAATAAACCTGATGAAAAACTGCGGTTTGAAATATTGTGTTTGCCTTAAGACCTGGAACGATCAGAGTGTATTTTCTCCCTTGCTGCTCCGGTCGCTCTGTCATCTTCAGACATCCATGGGGAGTGACTTGTTATTTGCTCTGAGCTGTCTGCCTGGTTTGGCTTTTTGATTAGCAAGAGACAGAAAGACAGAGAGACAGAGACAGAAGGAGCGAGCAGAGATAGTGAAGAGAGAGACAGCCTTGAGGCACATGTCAACCAATGTCACAGATAATCACACATTGTCTTAAAATAGCTTTGAAAATGGCAGTGTTAAGGCAGGGTGAAGTTTGAGTTTAGGGACGTGGAGAGATGCATCACAGCACATGTTCTGTAATTACAGAGCAGATGAAGTTAATTTCTGACAACCCCCAGGGACAACTTTCATCAAGGGCAACGTATAAAACAATGTTTCATCTTTAAATCTGTACAAAGGGAACTGGGATGAGTAAACTCTTCAGTCAGTAAAGTGAAGATGATAATGTGTCTTCCTCCTATCGTGGTCATCTCAGTAGAAATTCTCTTCACGCCATTCTCCATGTTGCTGCCAGTGGGTCTGAGAGGCGTCATGGACCAATCTTGAATGATGCTGTTGTATTCTTTTTTTTTCTTTTGTTGTTTGTTTGTTTAATTGAAAATGCAATATAAAAAATGTGTAAAAAAATTGGACTTTTTTTTGTAGTTACAACGTGGGGCTTTTGTAGTTACAAGGCGACCAATGCTGGGAACTGTGTTCAAGTTTCCTAATTTCGTGGGCAAACCACTGACGTGTCTCCAAAGGGTACAGCTTCCTTTAACGGTTTGGAGTTCTTTTTGTAGAGACATAAGGATCATCTCCAGGTCGTCCCCTGAATATCATTTGCTCTCCTAAAATTCTATGTAATGGATCTTTCTCCTTGCCTAGGTGGAGTACCCCCATAACACACTTACCAGTGTCTCCATCTGCTCCATATGCTACTGAGTTTTTCCTTTTCTGGTTTCAACCTTCTCTGTTACCAGCAGGAACAGGAACTGACAGATGTATCAGTCTAAGACGTCATGATACAGCTGTTTCAACCTCTGTAGCCATGCATGGCCAGCCCTGCCTTGGGGTTGATGGGAGTTATGGGAACTAACGCAATGGAGTTAGTGATATCTAGCAGGAGAATTGCAGATTGCATCCAGTTGAATTGTTCTACCATACTCTCTCCTTTTAAGAACATGGCAAAAATGATATTAGCTTCTAGAAAATGCAATGGTTACCAGTTGGATGGAGTAAACAAACAGGCCAGACTTTTACCTGTAAGGACTACTTTTATTTTTTTTCTTGAAAGGATTCACTCATCTACTCTGCAGCTGGCAGGGGCTGGTAGTTGAGCTAAAAATAATGTTTATTCCTGCAGACGTTTAATGGTCCGTCAAATGGGATAACAAGGACAGTTGATTTGTGGGCTTCACTCTGCAATTACCCGGCCTCCCCATTTCCTCCCTCTTTAAATTAAACAAGCCATTGATTTTATGCTGAATATTATTGTGCCATATTCACCGAGAGCAGTTTTGATAGAGATATGGAATGATTGGACTCAGAAACATCCAGAAAAACCCATACCAAAAGACTCGGGTAAAACCAGGGGAAGAAAAGCAAATGTGACATGGGGACTATTTATTTTTTTAATTTTTTTTTTAAGTTAAAAAGAATTAGTGTGATTTTTTTAAACTATCAATCATTTTCCATTCATTAATGAAAAGGACATTAA
>JBAMYA010000009.1:7358767-7372780 GCA_037176975.1 Arrhamphus sclerolepis
ATATATATAAAGACTTCATACACAGACGGGAACCACATCAGAATTCTCTCCTTTTCATTCTTTACCCTTAATTCTCTTCTACTTCACCCCTCCATTCACCCTCCCCTCCTCTCTTGCCATTCCTTTTGTTCTGTGCTCTCCTATTTATCATGGTGTGAAGGTTGAAAGAGATATTATTATGGGGTGCCAGGCTGGAGAGAGGAGACAGGGGTAGCCACACGGATCGCGTGTGGAGAACGTGGGGCTAATGACGGGAGGACAGGCTTGGTCAGTGGCCTGTGGTACCCGCTGGATGTGATAGATGGAGAGCAGAGGAAAACAGAAGGGGAGGCAGAGGAGGAGGAGGGCAGGGAGTCCTTTTCTGTGCCTACACATCTATTTTTTTTTTTTATTGTTTATAGGAAGTGACTTGGTATCATTTAGACATGTAAGATGATTGAGAAAGAGCAGTCTAGAGGAAAAGAATACATGAAGGTTGCATTGTTTAGTTTTTTTGTTTTGTTTTTTACACATATACAGCTATGTGTGGGAGAAGGCTATTAGACATTCATTCATAGAATGGAAATTATATTAATTTCATTTCCGTTTCATGACTATAAAACACTACATTTAAACCTCTCAGTTTTGACACTGATCAGTATACTAGATCAACTTCATGCATGGGTCAAATATGCGTCTCGGCTTTCGTAATAGTAGTGCGTTTATTTAAGACAAAAATGTGGAGCACTGCAAAATATCCAAAAAAAAAAATGCTGAGACAAGAAGAGATGGCACAAGACAGGAGAGCACAACCTAGAAGTATACTGGCAGAGGAGAGAGAAAAGACAGAAAACATACCTGCATGGTGCGCTAATTCCAGAAAAACTTGTATGCTGTGCCCCATAATGCAATTTGCAACAACAATTGAGTTGGGCACATTGGTCACATGACTAGCTTCTGGCTATGCTGTAGCAGAATCATTTTTCCAGGGATGTACTATGTACTCACATGACAACAGGTGTGCTAGTATGCTGTACCAAAGGCAATTTCTCTAAGACTGCAAGGGAAGTTCAGCTTCCCTTAAAATGTAAAAAAATAGTCAAATATGTACAGTTGTACACGTTCATCTCGAAGACGAGTTCATTCAGAAGGATCAATGCCATAGATTTCAAGAAATCGTCTATGAAACAGTCTATAATCATTGCATTTGCCCATAGAAGCTCAGCGTCCATTCACTTCTATGGGATTGCATGGAGCAAGTTTTTTCATTGCTTCGAAAATCGACGGTCATTGTTAAATGTCATGATTTAGCCCCGCCCCCGGATGCTTTCTCTGATGGTGAATGGAGCTGTGGGCTGGCCTGGACGCCGAGCTTCCACATGATGATTGGAAGATCAGTTAAAAGGCTGAATCTCATTTTGATTGACAGCTATTTTGAGATATATACCATCACGTCATCATTGGGATCTCAGTCCCATTGCAGATTGTGCAATTGAACTCTATTCTTGGAAAGCATGGTATCTCTTTCCACTGGCACTACATGTTAGGCCTACAGTTACAAGTATGGCCTTTAAGACAGTGATTTTAAACTGGACTTTCAAATCGTTAAAGTGAGTTCCAGCTTTTTTTCTTTTAAGGCAGTTGGCAAAGGTGAAACCATTTCTTTCAAGGCAGCACTAGTCACATGCCTTCATTACATCTCGGCTGGGTTAATGTCAGCCAGTCGTCCCTGTCACGTCTCCCCATGTTCATGCTGGAGTTTTTGCCACAGTTTTTACCACATCTATAAATAAGTCACGTTTAGATTACGCCTGCTGTTTTGGGGCACTCGGCTGATGTTCATCGACACGATCAAATCTGCAGACTTGGGGATCTTACAAGAGTAGTAAGAGGGGCAGGAAGCCCCGATCCCGAAAGTCTGTGGTGGTCCCCTATGCCAACCAGCCCCAGACGCCGCACCCTCAGCCTAAGCCTCAGACTCCAGCTCCACAATCTCAGCTGCCTGAGCATTCTGTCCTCGTTCCAGTTTCCTAGGTGGTTGGAGCAACAACTGTCCATGATCCCAAGGTGGTCAACACATGCTCTGTCCATGTTCCTGCTCTGGTCTCATCTTCTCCTGCTCTGGTCACATCAGTTTTCTGCTCCTGGTCTGGTCAAATCAGTTCTTGCTTTGGATTCATTGATCCCTGGTCCAGGGCTCACGCCTGATCTGTATCTGCCTTGGGCCTGTCGTCCTGTCCTGATGCTCTGAAGCAGAGGGAACACCATATTCAAATGGTCTTTTCTCCAATTCAGTATCACTTTAAGCATTACAACTTGTGAGCAAAGGCATTAACTTGCTGAATGCTTTTGAGTTATATAGGTATGAAGAATAAAATATGTTTTCAACACTCAGAGATGTTCTTACCACAAATAAACAGTACAACACTATTTACACATTCATAGTCAGTAATGCATCACTAATATATGGTAGTACAACTTTCAGGAGCACGTTTTGTTGTTTATTGCTTGCGCCTTTTCCTGAATAGTATTTTCAGTCCAGGTCTTTGTTATAATACATCATTTCTCAGTGCCATGTTTCTGTTTTTCTTTCAAAGGTAAGGGCACATCGCCCATCGCTAACTGCTTGTCAAATAGGGTTCCTTGTCTGGATTTGGATTTTGTTTGATATTGGCTAATTGTTTTGTTAGGATCTGGGTCATGTTCTGTTTCTGTTAACCTAACGTCCTGTTTTATTTTGAAGGTCTGTCATATCATGTTATATTCTGTTTGACTTACTACTACTTAGTAAGAGCGGAGAGTGTACTGCGTTTAGGTGTACTCATTGAAGTATGGATATCTGAACACAAGGGAAGCACTTTTTGTTGGACAACTCCTGCCTCCTGCTTTCCAGCATTTGGCTCCTGACCAACCCCACCTTTTCATGACATTCTTAAACAAACGACTCTGAAAGGGAGCATTTGCAGTTTATGTTTGAAAGTTCTGCCAAGTAGTCTGATAAAACCTATCTTTTTCCTGTCAGACTCTGGACCAGAGTCCTGCTGAGAGATTTAGCACCACCTACATGAGTAACTACAAACCCATTAATGAATGTCATCTATGGTGGACGTACAGCAGTGAAGCTGAGCCTGCTCCTTCACTCATCAGTCTTGAATGATTAATGGACATAGGTAGATTTCTGTCTTACATATTGTGTTCTTGTACAGATTCTCAGTGAAACATGGGCTGTGCGCACACATAAAACAATCAACAGCACTTGTGGCTCAGCTCACAGGTGAAAACACATATGTACAAATTACCACTTACATGTTTTTTCAACAACATCATTTTCATCTGATGTAGTTTACCATGACCAGTAGCATCACAATCCTCTCACTTTGTGCTCTGTATCCTAGCCTCCCTCTGGTACCAAACCTTCAACTTTCCAGTCCTTTCCGGGTTTCTCAACCCAGAAAGAGGCCAGGAGACAGTTAGCAAGAGAAGATGAAGGTCAGTGGCTCTATATTTCTCAAAAGATGAGCAAGAATTGAGAACTGATGTTCAAGCAAGGATGGTTAGAATGATGATGTCACTCATGCCTGTTCTCTTAAGGTGGCATGTAAAAAAAAAAAAGATTCTGATGAATTCTGATGCCAACAGCCATTTTAGTCTCTTTGTTTCAAAAGCATTCCAATTATATCCCACTTGATAAATTGGCACAGAATAGTTTTGTTTTTTATCCATTTGAGGTGTGATTGTATATGACTGGTTTGATCACCCTGTCAAAGTGTGGCAACCATGTTAAAGGTCCCGTAAAGTTCAAATCCGGTTTTACCTCGGCATGGTTAACCCTTTGATGCACCACATGGGTCAAAGCAACCAACTGAATTTTTATTTTCTATATCTTCACAAAAATTTATTTTATCATTCAGTATTCCAGGCATTCTTTAATTTACTTGTCTTTGGTTATCATACATCATTATTTTATTTTTCTTTCTTACTTTTTGAATAAAAAACATTTTTGTATCACTACTCCTGGACAATACGGGTCAAAAAAGAGACATGTCCATTTTCTGTCATTTCATGTCTTTCATTTGTTTCTGTTAAAATACATTTATTTCAAGGATTATTTATCCTCCCAGGATTTTCTTTGAGCATATTGTCTCTGTGTCATTTGATCTGAGAAATCAGGCTACAACATCTCTTGAACAGCTTTTTTTCCTTGATAGTAATTTACTTAACAGGTGCTTAAACATGCTACCTTTTCAAGCAAAGAATGTTGTCTTAAAAATTGAATAGAAATGCAGTCTTTATTTTTTGCGCTGCATTTTGGCTAAATGACTTTTAACCTTTGACATGATATTTTTCTAATTCCTCGAAGTAAAGAATAATGGACGTTTTTGTACTGTATGTCATTGTTAATGGGTAATAGTTTTTCATCCCAGATTTTAATATCTATATACTTGTGTTATCTTTGTCTTATATTTAAATTTGTTTGATGATCTGAAATATTTAAGTATGACAAATATGTAAAAGAAATAAAGAAATAAAAATCAGGAAGGGCGCAAATATTTTTTCTCACCACTAAACTTCCTTCGGCTCCTGAGGAAACAGGGGCTGTGTTCCAATATCCACACTTCCCATACTTACTATACTCAGTGTATGATTACGACTGCAAAGAAAATAAGTGTACTGAAAGGACCTGGATGGTGTACTCAAAATGGCCAAAACACTGAGTGCAGAAAAGTACTCTTTTCGTACTTCAAGTCCGCCTTCTTAGCTACGTAGTGAGAGGCGGAGCCAGGCGGATCCGAGTCACCTTGAAAAAATAAAAGAAAGAAGGCTACGGTGATGGCAACAACAGCAACTGGATTGGCTGCAGCTCCAGAAATTTAAAGATGTAAATTTTTATGGATTTTACATTTGAATAATTTGGGCAGGTGATGAGCCGAGGTGGCAACCGTGACGTAACTTCCGGTAAGTGGACCATTGGGTATGTGATTTGGAGCGACACTTAACTTGCCGTACTACGTGTACTACATTTAAGTGCACTCACTGAAGTATGGATATTGGAACACAGCCACTGCCTGATCCAGGAGCTGCAGTTCTTCACTGTAGTCATCTAGTCTGGCCTGTGCACCTCCATCGCTGTTTGGAGTTGCAACCAAAATAGGACAGAACCAGAACCAGACTGCAGTGCACTGTTAGGGTTTTCACACTGGCAGGGCTCCGTGCCGGTTCTGGTTCTCAAACGCAATTTTGAACCGGCCAGCGCATTCAGACCAAAAAAATAACAGTTTCGGAAGAAAAACTGGTTCACACTTGCAAATTGTGACATCACCAGTGGGCGTGTATCACAACATATGTTAAAAAAAAAAAGAGTGGTCTGCGGAGAAAAACAAATGTTTTGTGGCCAACTGGGCATCATCCCAGTTCCAAACAAACTGGAAACAAACACAAGGAAAAGCAGCTCCATGCTGAACTAGTGCAGCAGATGACCAAGACTGGTTCACCTGCACGCCTATTGATAAACTCCAAAAACTCGAGGAAGAATATAGAGACAGCAGAAAAAACCTGGACGTGGGGATCCAGACCGTCAAAAGAACTGTTGAACAGCGTGATGGTCAGACACCAGCAAACCAGGTTTGTTTACTGTTGCCGTAGTAACGCGGAGTAACGTCCTCCCACTTTGGTTCCCTCTAAACTGGTATGGACCGGTCTGGTTTGCCAGCAAGCACCGAGGTTCTCAGACTCCAGAACGGAACTGGAGTCAGAACCAGAACCGTGTCAGTGTGAAAGCCCTATGTGAGGACTGCTGAGCACATCATTGGAGCCCCGCTGCCTTTTATCCAGGACCTCTACTGGTCCAGAACTCAAGAGAGAGAGAGAGACAGAGCAGGGAACATGATAAAGGACACCTCTCACCTTGCACACAGTCTCTTTGAACTGCTTCTGTCTGGCAGGCACCCCAGAGTCCTAAAAGGTAACGTTAAAGGTATTTAACATTATCTTTATTTACTTTTATGTTTTTATTTCTTTTTTACCTTATTTTCTTATTATTTATCACTGTACATGAAAGACAACAACTGCCAGCAAAGAATTTCTTGTATGTATCTATGTATGTACAGCTGATTCGTCCCGTCTCCATCTGGCTGCACTCTAAGAAACTTTGCTCAACTTTTTCATAAAGATGATTATGGCTGCTTAATGTTTATTTTTCACTAATTACCTGTGAATGAATGATTGTTTGATTTACTGATTAATTGATTATATGCATGAATAAAATTATGTACAGTCATTAAATCTATACACAAGAACAACAGAAATGATTTAAAATGTCAGCATTGAAGAGTGTGACAGCAGTCATACATCCATGTGTTAAACTGTTCAGTATATTGGTGCTGTCTTTCATTGATATGAATTAAATTAGTTATTGTATGGATATTTGTTTTAAAAGGGCTTAATGTGTCAATAAACTTGAAAGCAGTAACATCAGCATATGATTGTTTAATATTATTAGAATTTACATATTTATTGCATATTTATTCTCTGTCTTGCCAGCACGGAGGTGCTGATGCTTTTATCTCCAGTTGAATAGATTACTGTAACGCCCTGCTCTCTGGACTTCCGAAAAAAGAGTATTTCAAGTTTACAATTATTACATAATTCAGCTGCTCGTGTGCTGACGAGGAGCAGAGGGCGGGACCACATTATACCAGTCTTAAAATCGCTGCCCCGTGTGTTTCAGGACTGATTTTAAGGTTCTTTTATTAGTTTATAAATGTCTTAATGGTCTTGGGCCTTCTTATTTATCGGCCCTCCTTTTTAAGTATGAGCCCTTGCGGACCCTGAGGTCCTCAGGTACCGGCTTTTTGAGTGTTCCTAAAGTCAGGACTAAAACCTGCGGTGAGGCCTCTTTTCATCATTACGGCCCCAGACTTTGGATCAGCCTCCCTGAGGACCTCAGGGCTGCAGAGACTGTCGACATTTTTAAAAAGAAGCTCAAGGCCTACCTATTTAACTTGGCTGAAAGCTGAATATTATTTATTTACTCATTTATTTTAACTGTTATTAATTTATTCTATTTCCTCACTTGTGTATTAGTTTATTTTAACATGGTAATTTAATTGTATAGTCATTCATTCTTTTTAAACTGCCTCTGCACACAGTTGGTTAATACTACAACACTGACGCTAAACACATAGCCTACACAATCATGTTCACATTACTTCTTGAATTGTTTATCTTGAGAGCAAGTTTGTCAAGATTTGTGCAAAGGCTGTCTCACAAGCTCGTACGGGGCAATAGATGAAATGGGAAAGCACTGAAAAAGAGAAGATCAGCTGGAAGGATATGTGGAAAATGGAGGTAGGTAGAATCAGCTTCCTTCTTAGGGGATCTTCGCCCAACCACTAGAGATTTGTGGGCGAGTGAAGAACATCGTACATAGCCATACACAGAGTTTGTGGGGTCAGGGCGGCATTGCCCCCCCGGCAGTCAAAAGATTTCATAACAGTGTTCTCAAATTATGCTAAATAAAGCTCATTGGACTGGGAACTGCTGGAGGAAGTAGGCCAACAGCTCACAATTTCACCTCAGTAACCTCCACCTTAAGACTAGACCAGGTACTCTGGTCCAACACCCTGCTTATGGTCTACTTTGTTCAACTCACAGTACATGGTAGGATACTGCAGATGAGGCCTATGAGGGGAACATGCTACGTTACACAGTCCTGAAGACGGGATGAACATTGAGGCAAAAGAGAGACAGTCTTCCCAGTAGAGGCTGGCTGCTGTTGATTTTATTGTAACATCAAACTCCTTAAAAAGATTCGGGGATCTGTGCAGCCCTGTATTTAGTGCCTGCTGAGCATTGCCACCAGTGCTTATGGATCAGGAGGAAAGACCCCAGTTGGGCCCCAAGAAGTTGGTGACACACACCCTGGTCTGATCAGCATGTGGTGGGCCAAAGGCCAAAATACCCAATGACCCTGAGCTACACAACTGAAGATGTGTCCCTGCTTTCTACTGGTGGGGGTCATCTGGGGTAACCCTTTTGAAGAAGACCCTCAAAGTATACGGTATATTTACCATCATGTCCTATACTAGATGCATCTTACCATTTGTAAATGAGATGGACCTCATCCACCACAAACCCTAGAAGATTCTAAGAGAGTCACAGAAGTCCAAGTCTTCTAACTGCCAAAGACTGATTCCTTTGCTGCAGTCATCTTGTTTGTTTTCCAATCTCAGCTACAAAGTCTCAAGATCTATCATCATCATGTTAAGCCCACCCATTAACACTCTGCAAGAACAGAATGCTTTGATTGGCTCCCTGAGACATCTGATTATAGTAAATGAGCTTCAAAGGATGGACCTGCTGAGCAAATGTAAAGTGGTACAGTGGTACCAGTGCCAGTGGTACATTTAGATTTCTAGGCTATGGCTTATTGTTACAAAACAGATAAGACTATTTATCTGTGACTAAGACTATTAATCTTATCAGTACTGTGTATCAGTTCTACTACAGCCATCTATCCATAAACTTCTGCCTGTCTGAATTCAGGTCTTGAGCAGGTTTTATATGCTCTACTTTGAGGGTGTGGGCCTTGGTATACTTGCTTTCAGCTCCCAAATTTGTCCATGGGACTTTAAATGCCACTAATTAATACAATCCGTATGAATGTAACCTATATGCAACTTTGAAACACAAAAAACAGCCCTGAATATTCAAGCTCAGACCAGAGCGCTCTGGGCAGAATGTGACAGATTTAATTCAGTTAAACAAAATGCTGTGCCTTATTGTTCATTAATATTGCCAGCAGTATGTAGAAATGTAAGAAATGTAAAGAAAATGTAATCCAAATTGGCTGTAAGTGTAATACCTTTTAAACTTCTGCCTTTGATCAGTTGGCCCAAATCATTCTATTATGACCTTTATATCAATGAAGAATGCATATAAACTTCTGTCACAAATTGCATTAATTCATTTGTCTTACTATTTTGTGTGTGCAGTGTACTTCTCAGACGTTTTTAATGTTAATGTCTGGTTTTCTGTAAATAAGTGTTTGCAAAATCCCTGCAATGTTAATATTCAGCAATTCTTCACTTAATATAATAACCCCAAAATAATGAAATCAATGTTTTGCATGAGCTTGTTTGTGCAATTATATGCTTTCTGCATATTAACATAATGCATCTAATGACCATATTAGGCCATTTCTGTTTGTGCTGCTACTTCTGGGATTGGCACTGTTAAAGCAAGAAAAGAGAAAATAATCACAATAATTATCCACAAAGAGTAATGATCATAAATATTTGATCAAAATCTTGTCATCTGCTTCCTCTCAGAAATAACAATAGATTGCTTAATGGTTCAGTAAGAAAGAAGAAAAAAAAACAGCATTCATACATATTAATGCTTTGAAAAATTTGACCAGATAAAATGAATCAACTTTGTCATTCATTTAATCTCACCTTTTATACTTTGTAAATAAAAAATATATTACCTCTCCATCTAATCACACACACACTAGTAAAGCCTTGACTAGAAGCAATATAACAAAGACGGCAGATAAATATAAAGGCTTGATATCAGACTATTCATCACTAAATGATTACTGGGTGACAGCAGTAATTGAAAAACACTTATTGAAGTGGTTGGGGAGGAGGGCTGTTAAGGCCTATCAGACAAAATAACCCTCGGAGGGTAAAAGCAGTCTAAAGGGAATGATAAATGAAGATATTTTTAAATGTGAACCTCAGGTTTGTCTTATATCTATATAAGTGCATGTATGTATATATGTATACATAGATATGAATGTGTATGTGTTTGTGCTCATTTTATCACATTTCTCAGTGAAAACGTTCTTTTAAAATTTCTGGAAATAATATTGTTATTGGACCCCACTTTATTTCTAAAGGAAATTTTGCACACACTTTATTTTATTTCTTTAAAACAAACAAAATAAAGATGGCATTTTTTTCTCTTTCTGGTTTTCTGAAGTCAGATTCCAGCTGGGATATTAAGGAGTAGCAGAACAATTAAATTAATAGCATCAAAAAGTTACTTTTTCTCAAGACTTCAAACTTTTTGAGTAAATATTAAAGTATGTGTATGATCTTTCTTGAATCCTTTGTTTATTTATTTAATTAAAAAAGATGAAATAGGTGGTCATTCAAAAATGTGTTTTTTTCAAGTGAACATAGACATTTTCCTTTTCTTCCTTCTCTATTTTTCCCTCTCTAAATTCAATATTCTGATTTATTTTCACCAATTTCTTTTGTGTTTTAAATACAGCAAACATTTTACTCTCATTTCATTCATTCACTTTCTTTGAGAAGGTTGTTCGGACTATGAACTTTTTTTCTTTTTGCTGACAGTACACAAAGACTCATGGGACTCGTGGAAATTCGTTATTAAAGTCATTATTGGTACTTGTTATGACTGTTTTGGACTTTCTTATGGATGCCTGATGTGATTTCCAGCCTTTGCGTGGCCAAGAAACATTAATGTCTTACCAAAGTATTTGGAGCTTCTAGTCAGACTTTTTTTATTTTTAAGAGTCTGAAATAAATTAACCTTTCTCCCTCAAATTCTCCTGTCTTTTCCTTCCTCCTGTAATATTTCAAACCCTCCTCTCCTTGCGTCATGCTCAGCTCCTGTGCCATATCTATCAGGAAGCTGTTACTTAAGAAGCCATCCATCTCTTTTAGCCAGCTCACACTGATATTCAACCCAGTCAATGCTTAACACCGCTTTTTAACCAACTAAGACATCACCATTACTTTGAGGTATAGCATCTCTCTGAGAGGAGTTGTCATCCTATTTCATTTGCTCATCACTTTTTCCTTTTTTCTTTTTGTCCTCTCCCCAACTCTCTCTCATCTCTTATCTCTCCAGAGCAGGTGGGATCACTTTATGCCATGTCCTAGGTAATGTCTTGTTCAGTGTGATGATGGACTTGTACCATTATGTCTCTACAGTGTCCTGTTCTGTCCATTCCTGCCTGCTTCAGTGTAATGTGTGCCCTTCATCAATTGGCAGCTATTGTATTATCATGTAATTCCTTTTATATCTTTAGCACTTATCAGAGGAGCACTGATTGGATGGTCCCAAACTTGGACTTAGAATTACTTTTCAGAATATTTAGTGGAGTTATTTTACACTTAGCTTTTGCTTATTGTTTTTAACAGAAAACTACAAAAAGGATATGGTATTTAATGTCTTAAATAAGATGGTTTGAGAATTTCAGAGAAAAGTGTAGTGTGATACAAACAAAACTACTCAAAGGTTTAAAATTAAACATAGCTTAATGCTTTTTTTTATCATTTTGAACAATGCGTAAATGCAAGGAATGGTGTACATCACCTCGTTGGAGCACATCCAATGAGAGCGACGCTTAAGGCAAGACTCAGGACATGCTGGAGAAATGACTGTGAAAGGGTTGGAGGAGGTGGCCGTGGAGAGGGAGGTCTTAAAGCTGCTGCCCCCACGACCCAAACTAGGATGGACAGCAGTTAATGGATGGAGGTGGACAGTACATTAGAATAATTACAAATAAATAATGACGCTGTATTATTTAAAATACAAAGTGAAGATTATGTCACAAACATCTCCAACCAAATTATTCTTCACTCACTTGACTGCATATGAAGATTGAAAAAAAAATCTGATTGACTTTAATTTGATTTAGTTTTGAGGTATTTTTATTAAAAGGAACAGCAATACATTTGAGCACAGGAGCATGTGTCAATGTATTTCACAACTAAGAAAATACAGAAGTATATATACATATATATATATATATGTATATATACATACATACATACATACATATGTATATATACATGAAAACTATATACAGAAGTGGCATTTATGTTGTTTTTGCAAATGAACTCTTCAGAAATATACTTCACTCATTAGTAAAATTAATTTAACCAGCAGCTGTTTACAGCCCAGTTGGATTTACATCATATTACATATATTGTAGATTACAACCATCCAAATACCCACCGAAAGCATGTAGCATGTAAGGCAAGCACTCAAGGATGGTCTCTGTCTCTCTTTTCAGCCTGATTTGTCAATTCTCTCTGTCTTTTTTTTAATTTAATTAAGTTTTCACCAATATGTGATCAGCAATTTAACTTAAAAATAACTTGAAGAAATGAAAGGTGTCAGTGTGTTGAATATAGTGGATTTGAAAAGGTCGGTAGTGTCACATTCATCAAATATCAATGCACTCGATTCTTTAATTCTTTATATTTGTTCCATCCTTCCATCTCCCTGAAACCTTTTATTTTAGTTGTTCCTTTTTCATTCTCATTTCTCTTTTGCAGGCAAGACAATTCCTTACACTTCTCTGTCATAGCCTGTTAGTTCCTGCATCACTGATTGACTCCGTCTCTTTCTGATATATGCGTGTCGCGGAGCCTCTTGTCTCGCCTCCCACTTTGTCTCAGGGAAGCTGACAGACCCCAGATGGCTGTCTTTGATCTGCCATAATGAGCATCTCCATGTCAAATTATAAGGGAACAGACAGGAGACGAAGGAGACATGGAAACACAAAACAAAAGATAAAATAAATGATGAACTAGGTGGCTCGGGAACGTGTGTCTCTGTGATCACAGTAAATGAGATCCTCGTTGTTTGATCACTTCATCAACAGAAACATCACTGCGACCTTTGCTGATGAATGAAAGAAACCAAAGAAATTTTAAAAGACAAGCCATTGATGAAATGCGAGGCAATCCATTTCAATAGATGTGTAATTACACTGCAAGAATTTGGAGAAGTCAAAAGAAAGAAAGAGTTGAAGAAGCATCCGAGGGAATTACACACAACATGTAAACAACAGCAATACATTTGTGTAACTTAGATTACATAGAAAAAAATCAATATTATATATAAAATAGTAAAATCAATACTTAAATTTGAAATTTGTAGTCTAGATATCAAATACTATACTTTCAGTTTAACTTTGTCTAAGATAATAAACTAAAAGCCTGATGTTTTAACTTCTGTGCTACATAGCGATAGCCTGCATGCTAAAGTCACATGAAGAAGCAAAGAAGACATGAAGAATTACACAGCACAGTATTACTGGACAGTGTAATTTTTCATAAAGGGGGCTATAATTAATTGTCTATACTGTTTTGAGAATTTAACATAAGTTTTTATACACTTTTAGATACAACTGTTTTCGCTTTATATTTCCCATTTCTCGCAGCATGTTAGCTCGGCTTGAACCGTTGCACAAGTGTTAAGAAGCAGCTGTTTTAAAACATGGACTCTCTCTCTCTTTCTCGCTCTCTCTCCGTCTCTCTCTGTCAGGATGTTGGCAGTTCGTGGGAGGCGCTAATGGAAAAGCTCCTACTCCTGTTCCCCTTGTTCACCACACTAATGTGAAAGGCACCATCCATGTTACAGCTGTGTGTTGCCATGACCAGGCCGCCCTGTCATAGTCCACTGGTCACCCAGCTAATGGGCCGACCACACAGGAGAAAGGCTGCCAGTAACAGATGGATGGGAGGGAGAACAGCTATCAAGAGTTATAGACAGAAAAGCAAGAAGGTGGGAAGACTATGTCACAGAATTTTAAGGCAAACTGCTGTCTTGCATTAATGGAAGATTAAATGTATTTGTCTGCTGTTACAGAATATTGTGTATTGTGTCTGAATCGGCCAGATTCATACTAGAGCTAATGTCATATTCACTTTTCCTTCAATATCTTTTTTTTCCATCCATCCATCCATCACAGGGGCAAATAAAGTGGAACAACCACACACACACACACACACTCAATAACTCTGATGGACAATCTCATGTCCTCACTGTGTGTGAAAATGATACGTTAGCATGACAGCAAGGAGAGGAACTACTCTCCCTAGTTTAAAACTCCCAAGCAAATGTTCGCTATGTGAAAAGGGGCAGACTCATTGAATTCCTTCAGACATCAACATATTGTAAAAGTGTAGGTGTGTGTGTGCTGCTCTCCGAGGTCAAGGCCAATCTTTAGGTTGAGTGGAAGGTGTGATGATGATTGAAAAAGAATTT
>JBAMYA010000009.1:7380055-7398787 GCA_037176975.1 Arrhamphus sclerolepis
TGTGGAGGTTTCTTCACCATATAGGACTCATAACCCTGTAGGATATGCTGATTCTTTGCTTTTTCTTGGATTTTTGAACAACGGAAATAAATGTATGAATGTTTCATATTTCCACACCCGCAGTGTTTCCCAAAGAGCACAGAAAAGATTTTCAATCAGCATTTAGACATTAATCTTAGTAATGAGTTAACTGGATAAAATATGAATTAAAAATAATAATAATAATAAGTTCAGTCTTTCCTCTTTGTGCACACATGAACAAATTGTGCTCTAAATTCAAAATGTTTTTGTAAAATATGTCATGACTTAAAATTCTATCATCCTTTTCATGATAAATGAAATGAATGCTCTTTAAACCAGCTGCAGGAGTCACACGCGTCTATACGCACACACTTGACCTGACTCAATAATGCAGCTTGTGAGTGTTGCAAGCAAAGTGTGTGTAGTATCCAGATCAGACACCCTGTGACATTACCCCACCCCCCTTCACACACACTTACATATGCACACATGGCACACTTCAACCCCCACTTCTTTACTCTCTAACACATACACACACTCCTCATTCACCCACTAGACAGTGATTCTATGTTCCATGTCGCCACCCTGTCTTGTCACATTTCCTTCTTGTCTGCCACACTGTCTCCCTCTCTTCCTCTTTTGTACTCCCTCTGTCTTCCCATCCTCTGCCTCGCTCCTCTCCCATCCCTTCATCCAATCAATAGCTGCTGGCACTTCCTTCCACAGCTCAGGAAAAAACAATTAAAAGCCATCGATCCCAGGCACACACACTTGTGCATGGACGCGCTTGAACACGCACAGACATCTATGCACTTTTGCACAAGACACACACATTTACAAACACATGCTTGGCCATGAATATGCAAGTGGGTCTTCTTGACCTTCAAAGACAGGGGAAAGCCAGGTGACTTCATTCTTCATGGGACTGTCACTGGATACGTTTGTCGCCCCTTCTAACACACACAAACTTTTCCCTCTCCACACACCCACACACACACACACACACACTTATTGACTAATGTTTGAGACATTCACACTAAGTGAGTCTGCGGGTGCATACATGCATATCTTAACATATCAGACACACATTCACACAGTTTAATGCTGCGCATTTTAGTTAAATTTGAAAAGATGACAGAGAGTATCCCATTATGTGAGCAGTTTTCTATTGTCAGAAGATGATTCTGATGTCATGTTTTCCTACTGCGTCACATTTGACGTCCCAAACACACCAGATAACAGAATTAGTCAACAGAAGAAAGCAGTAACAGGCTTCTGAAGTTGTTTTCTAAATCTATTACTCCAGCAATGAACGATGTTCATAACTGATCTTCATGAAATCCGAGGATGAAATGACCACATTTCTCTATCTTGCTTTTTCTATTCTTCCTTTTTTTTCCCTTCATATTACCTGATCCAGCTTTTACTCATACAGATGTGTGTGTGTGTGTTTTACAAAAACACAAAGAAAGGAAAAAAGAAAGAAAGAATTCAGTAAGTAGGGAGACAGAGTGATAGAGAAAAACAGCAGTCACACTCTGGCTGTTGCTCAATGAGGGAGTGGCCTGTAAAGCCACCTCTAATCTGTGTCCAGTCAGCCCTGACACACACACACACACACACACACTCACACACAACCACAAATATACACAGTTCCAGCTACATGAAAAATAGTCACACCTCTTTGCTGCTGCTTGACACAGAGGTTAGAAATGAAATTCTGTTGTTGCCAGGACACTTTTTCATGGGGTGTATATGCATGTGTGTGTGCGAGATGGTGCCTGTCACTTTAGGCCAGGTGTTCCTCAGGGTCCACTGGTTCTCTTTTGATTTTGGGGAGTTTGACGAATGAAGAGACAGAAAGAGGTTAGTGAGAGAGTTTGATAAATGGTTGTAAAGTGACGGGCTGACTCCAGTCCTCTGTAGGCTCTGCTGCTGTCGAGCTGCCTGCTGAATTTGGCAGTGGTTGTCTGTCAGCAGGGGATCCCCTAAACTCTGCAAATACTGTATAATCAATAAAAAATGGATTTAAAGTGGGTTAAATCAACTAAATTACCTGACTAAACAATGTCGTAGATAGTTGTATGTGTATAGCATTTTGTGAAGGGTGCCTCACTTTTACCCACAAACCCAATTTCCAAAAGAAGTTGGAATGCAGTGTAGAACGTAAATAATAATAATAATAATAATAATAATAATAATAATAATAATAATAATAAAAACATATGGCAATGATTTGCAAACCTCATACGCCAACATTTTATTCCGAGTAGAACATAAATGACAGATGCTGATATGTTCTTATGCTATCCACTATAAAAAGAAAACATTTGGTACATCATGAAATTAAAAATCCAGCAACGGCTGCAGGGCTGTCGAGCAGCTAGAATGCCACATCAGACAAGAACGAAACAGCACTCCTTTCCTAAAACTCCAGAAAGTGGTCTCTTCACTTATCAGATGTTTTTTTGATGCCATCAAAGACACAGTGAGTATTGGACGCTTGTATCTACAAACCACTGCATGTTGTAAGCCTGGAGAGATGGATGATCTCCTGCATGCAACCACCTCCCAAAGAAACCTAAAACAACTTCATGCAACATATATTAACACAATTCTACTCTCCAAACCCTGAAGACTGATTTGGATTGCTTTTTGGCTTAAATTTAGCCCACAGTGATAGAAAAAAGCCCAATAAAAGCAAAGTTTGTGTTTTCAGGCAACATTCTGAAAAATAACAAACACAAGATTAAAATCTCCGAATCCAAGCTTAAATCAAATAATTTCCTTTGATTCTTTTTCCTTTATGTACTTAAAGAAAGTCGTATTTCAAAGCAGAACTTCAAAATCAATGCACACATCAAAATGTGGAGAAACAACTCAATATCAGTTCCAGTCAAATCCAGTAAGCTCCAACTTACTTCCAGGACTGAATGATCAATTGCCATCTGATCTGACTAGTTAATCGCAGCTCATGATTTTCCTCACAGCCTATAAAATCATTTCTCATTCCTGTCAATCATAGATGCTAACGTGTGTGCCCGCTCTATTGAGTCCTACTCATCTGAGCATAATCTTTCAGCAGTTAACCAATTAGGTAATTAACCAGTTTGGCAATCATTTAACAGCCAGGCCTGCTCAAGTGCATAGGTGTTTACTGCTGCTGCTGTTTTCATTACAGGCCAGTTCTGAGGACCACGTGCGTGTGCATCTGTGTACTGATGTTATCATGCTCGACTTGAGATATTAGTAACAGGTGGCTAACTGGATCCCTGGGGCTCCATGCACTCCTCATGGAGATCTATGTTAATTGAGAGATGCATAATTAGTGTGTGTGTGAATGTGTGTGCGCGCTAAATGGGTGTGCTTATTTTGCAAAACTGTTAAAGCAGGTTAATACAGAGACTTGTTGGTGGCATGCAGCCCCGTCTCACCATTGGCAAGCGTGCATATGTCTGCATGATGGTTTACTTTCCGTCCCTCTCCGTTAGGCCTGTTTCTCTGTGTGTGAGGCATCTGTATTAGTACATCACTGTCCATGTGCTGACAGCCATAAACCAGCAGACGAGCATGTCTCTTTCAGCAGAGTCAATTTTACAGCACTGAGTCGCAGCTTTGAACTGACAAATCAATAAAATCAGAGGGAGTTAAATAATTTAGAGTTGGCTCTAATTAGTCTTCCAGTCCTGCAGTATGGATTCCGCTACAATATTGATGACAGAGTGCCGGTTTATGGAAGAGATTGGAGAACTGAGCTCGCCTCTTCTCTGCCTTCTTATCAGAGATGGCACCATACAAAAATCAACATCCAAAAAAGAGAACAAAAAAAGAAAACAAAAACAAAAAAAACAGCAAGAATTGTCATTTTAAATGGGTAATACACAGGGAAATGCACCAAAGACTGCACATTAAAACACAGTATTCAATTCTGTATTCATGTTGTTGATGCTATTTTTGTTGTTTTTCAAAAATCCATCACTCAGTGAAGGATACCGTAAACCTACAAAAGGTGTAATGAAATGCTGTGACATTACATTTCTAAAAACATAAACACAGAAAAGTTCAAAACATAAATTATAATAGTTAAAAAAATATCTCTGGTGGCTCAAAATCATTATTAAGTACTGTATAACTGGATTTCTTTTTCTGTGGCATTAAAACTGACACTAACACTGACAATGCTTCACATTGTTGATGTGTTTGACAATGAGATAAAAAAACATTGTGGAAAAACTGATCTGAGAAGACTGAAAAAGAGTTTTACTAAAGAGGAAAATGTGCTTCATTTAAACAAGAACACAAATGGTTCAGCATGGAGGATCTGCATTTGACTGGATGGAACACGTGAAAAGCTTCCTCAAAAGCCAGAGTTTGGTTTGTGGGAAAGAAATAGAAAAAAGAATAAAAGGTAAGTGTCAATCAGCTGTGGTCTGGGGAAACTTAATGCTAAAATGTGTAATGTGTCTCTATTACCAGAAAATGCCCCAAAATAAGCCACGGCCCTGAAAAACTGTACAGTTGGTTAAGACTGTCTGATAAGAGATCAAAAAAGTTTAGATCTATTTAGTTCTCACTGTGGTAGTTCCCATTATATAAGCTTTGTTAATAATTTATGATTTTTCTTAGAGAATGTTGAAGAGATTGGTATTGATTAATTTTTATAACAAGTTTCCAGCGGTATATTTTGAAAATGATTTATGTAATCTGAATTTGGTTCATATGATGGTCTTTTATGGAAAAAAAACAAACAAAAACTAAATAACAACAAGAGAAACAGACCAAAAGCATAGAAATGACATCAATCGTAGAGTTTGCAGTAACAAACTGGGTACACTGGAATTCAAATTTTCAATAAAAGGCACATTTTGTGTCTTGCCATTGTTCTGTAGCATGCCTGCTTCTTTATTTTGTTTCTTTTTGTGCTTCTAAAAAGGGAGCATGCACTGCCGTGTGCTAGTGCACTCTCTGCAATAGCCTGTGCATTGTTAGCGCCTGTTTGCTTGTGCTTGCATGTGTGTGTGTGGCGGTTGTTATCAGTCCCAGGGGTGGTTGGGTGGGGGGACTATCGATCATCTCTTTTAATTACCCCGAGCATAGCGAGAGGCCTAAATTAACTCCTCTCCTCTGGCTGCTGAAAAAGCCATGCATATTTCACGACCGGGAGACCAATCGTATGTCACTCAGCCCTTCTCCTCTCCTCTGACAAGACAAGACTTATCACTGTTATTTATCTCCCCCCCCACCACCACTTCCCCTTCTCTCGCCTCTGCAGCAAGCATGTTGTCTGAGTGCAAAACAAAAGAGTGAATAATAAATATCCACACCATGTGGGTAAGGTTGTTGAGAAATACAAACAGAAATGTGAATCTCAAGTGGTCCGATCTCTGGTTTGTTTGTGTTTTGTGTATGCATGTGCAGTCGCGCGTCAGGTGTGTGTACCGCTATACGAGAAGCAGTAAAACTCCACAGAGATGCATTAGAGGTGTTTTACCATGCTGCTGTCATTGTGGCTTGTCCGCTGGCTGTGCCTCAGAATGCCATTTTCCTCGTCTGCTCTGTTTACCTTTACGTCGCTCTGTATTACTTTGCCTTTCAGAACAAAACTATATTGTTTCGAGCATTTGATTTAAATCAAATTTCTTTCTGGATTTGAAATAATGTCACTATCAAAAGGAACGTGAAAAAACAAAGTGTATATTTCACAGATTTACGTTATGGTGCAGCTTTTGATTTGGTAGTCACGTCAAAGTCTAAAAATATGTGACTCAGTGAGCCGTTCAGATTTCCATGATATTGTGACATCACAGACCCAGATCGGAGTAAAATGATCCAGCTCCTCTGAGTGTTTCTCTGCCCAAGTTCACATCATTCTGCATCTCTTCTACCTTAAGTTGTGACAGCAGTTTCTAAAGATGCACACTCTGGCCCTAACTCCAACCTTTCACCTCAGAGTGGCTATAAAAGTTTAAGAATAAAACACATACTTGCAATGCAGCACCACCAAGGTGCGCCTGCTCTACAAAGGCAACTGTTCGCTGAGGTTCTGAGCCATTCAAACAGTCCTGGATTTTCTTGGGGTGCCAGTGCTGTTTTAAGAGAAATATTGTGGTCCTGTTGCCATGACATCGAATACCAGGTGGACTGTTTTGGTGAAATGAAGGAGGTGACGCTGAAGCTCCAGGGAGATGACGAAACACTGCTGAAAAGCCACCTTCTGCAGTTTCCTCATTAAGCTGGAGCTTTACAAATAGAATTTAAGGAGGTGTCAGCTGCTCAAGGCTTTATTATTACTAGAGAATCATGACGTTCCTCAAAAGAAAAATGAGAACCGCTCCTATAGAGCTTCATGTTTTACATTAGAAAGTGGCAGATTGAGTGTTCTGTTATTCGTGATGTACCATCTGATTTTCTTTTTCCATCAGTGTTGGGCACTTTTTACTTTTAAAAAGTAATTAGTCATAGATGCTAGTTTCTTCTTCCAAAAAGTAACTGTGTTAGTAACTGAGTTACTCCATTATAAAAGTAACTAACATTTTTTGGAAAAAATCATCAGGGTGTCATGAGTAGAAGTCATGGCTGGTTCAACCACATTAAACTATCTATTCATATCATCAACATACTTTACTGACGCAAAATGCGACATGTCATCATTCAGACGTCTCCAAAATGATCGTTATATGATCAGCTTTCAGATTGAACTGAACACGTTTCAGCTTCATGAAGGGGAGGAGACAGAAAGAAACTCTGGTTTAGTTTAGAGAGTCAGTTACCATGGTAACAGATTCCGATTATATGAGTTACCTCAGTTTCTGAAGCCCTCTGGTTCAGAGGTTCCCTGAGTCATACTGGGAGTTTCCACATAACCCACTTTTTGAAACGAACTCCTGGTCTGCTGTCATCAACAACGGTGTTTTTGATCGCTAGTTTTGTAGAAGCGTGTGCTGTTGAGAGATGCTCCATTAGATTAGAGTTGCTTATAACACTGCATTCTGGGACATAATGTACAAGTCACATGTACGTTCTTGACTTTTACCTCAAGGAGAATAAAGTAGTGTCTGTACTTTCACTTTGAAAACGTCAACTTTCCGTCAGTTCTCGCCGTTGCTGCAGTTTACCTTTGCTAGATTGCGTGTGTGCGCCTGCTGCTTGCGTGTGTGGTTTGTGTGTTAACTGAACACCTCTGATTGGCTTACCATGAAAGCTTATGCTACCTTAGCCAATCATCATCACTCTTGTGGTTGTCTCGCCCCTCCCTCCTCCGTCCGCCCTCACCAAAGGGAAAAAGTTAAGAAAAACAGATTTGCAGCTCCTGCGGCTAAAAGCAAAGTCACATGACAAGACCTGCAATGAGTTGCTTTAGTTTATAACCTGCCCCATTTAATTGTTGGTAAAGGTAACGGCTTGTGAAGTGCTGGAAATAGTAATTAGTTAGATTACCCGTTACTGAAGATTATAACGCTGCTAGTAACGCCATTACTTTTTATGCCATTACTTTTTATGCCATTACTTTTAACGCCATTACTCCCATCACTGCTTTTTATTGTGTCATTTTATGTCTTTTTCAGTAACTATAACTTATTACAAAATGAGTAGTGAAGTTGTAACTTTTGCTGTGTATTTCCAGCTATTGGATTTTAAACATGCCCGAAACATGGCAGGTCCTGGTACCATGTTTCAGGTCGATCTTGAAAAAGAGACCCCGTCTCTCAATGAGACTAATCTGTAAAAATAAAGAAATGAAAAAAGAAAAAAGAAAGCATATGCCGTCCACCTGTGCACAAAACAAGAATGTAACCATTTTGCAAGATGATTAAAAGCTAAGAGAAACATATAGGCAGATTTAGAAAGCATCACCATTATGAATTCATTGTTTTTCTACAGTTATTCATCATAACTAAAGAATTCTAGATGTGACGTGCAACATTTTAAACAAAATATGATTTGCAGCTTGTACAGCTGTTTCTCTGAAATTCTGCCCGCAACATATTTCATGTCTTCTGTACTGGAGGTATATGTAATATCTTCTATTATCGTCTTAATTTTCTCCTAAGTTAAATCTGCTTTTTTTTAAAAATGTTCTCCAAAATGGCCGAATGATTGGCGATGAAAATGACAAAAGGTTTTGGGCAAATTCTAATTCTCAAGGGTCACATTTTTAACTTAATCTTGCTCACAGTATTTCACATTTGTTCTAAATAAACAAAAACAAAAAAGAAAAGCGTCAGAATGATGGAAACCTGATGGCTTAGACACAAAAGTTCTGCTTTAACAAAGAGATTTATCTGTTTTTCTGTTGGTTTGCCATTTCTAACACGGGCGGTGAGCATTATGAAATAACCTGATAACACAGTGACGATGAAAACAGGTAAATGCTGTTTGTAGATTATCTGACTTTCCAAACTCAATGTCAATGTTTCCACTTTCTTTTTTTAAAATCGAGCTGCAGAAATTGATTTTCACATTTTTCCTGCTGTTACATTTCTGCTCTTCTCATCTCTCCCTGCACTCACATTGTGTTTTCTCTCTGTTTGCACGTAAGTGTGTGTGAGCATGCAAAATATATATATAATAAAATAATAAAAGATTTATGTTATATTGGTGAGTTGACATGGTAAGCAAGTCTTGCCTATCTGGCTGATTCACTGACTCATTGCTGGAAAACAGACAGACAGACAGACAGACAGTCAGCTACATACAATCAGTCAGCCTGCAAGTCAGTAAATTATCCACAGCTACTAATGGTCCAGGCTCAATCTCTCTCTCATTGTCTCCACACACACACACACACACACACACACACACACACACACACACACACACACACACACACCCACACAAGCCATCCTCTGTGTAATTTAAATGACTGTCAGGTCAGTGGCGACAGCAGCACCTTGCCACGTTAAAAATGCCAGGCGGCTGCCATCGTCACCACCAACAAGCTGCCCAAACTGTCACACACTAACGCGCGCGTGGACACGCACACACATACACGGACCTGTCAGCCACTGGTCACAATGCATTTACTTAGTGACAGAATTCTAATTAGTGGTCTTGCTGGTGTCACCTGACTTGGAGAGAGAGAGAAAGGAAGATTTCAATCGTTGAAGAGAAGTATTGTGGTAGATTGGAAAACGTGGACAAAGGGGATGGAAGGGTTGGAGAGATAAAGGAGAGGAGAAAGCGAGAGGGGAAGCGTTTGGGTGAAAAGAGGAACTTGGAGTGGTTGTTAAAGTGGAAGAAAAGAATGAAATAAACAGTAAAGAAGTAAAACTTATGAGAAAACAATAGGTGAATCATTTTTCTTGTGGTTACATTTGCATGAAGTGCAGCAAAATATCTCCTACAAGTGAATAAAGCAATCTCGGTAGCTCTTAAATGCCCACATATCTAATTGCTCCATAGATGAGAGTGCTTGAAATTAACCCTACATCACCCTTGATACGACTGCATCCTTCACTGTGAAACGTCATCACTGGCAAACAAATCAGGAGGACGAGGTAGAGGAGACTCCACTTAGAGGAAAGACATAAATCATGTTTGGTACACAATAGTGATGCTATGGTCCACCTCTTTGAAACATATATTCAAACCCAGTCAGTGGCACTTTCAAAAAGAAGACGCATCGAATAACATCACATCTTACTCATCACATTGTCGGCTTATTAACTGTTTACATCATCCAAATTCTGGCTGAACCACCTGTGTTTGGTCAGAATTTTTTCTGTCTGCTGTGTTCTGTCCCAAAGTGACTTTATTTATTCAGCATCCACCACTTGATTGTCTTCATCTTCTTCTCTCCCATTGTTATTTTCATCTTTTGTGCCAACACAGCCATCCTGCATATTACCATCCTGGCTACACTCTCTCCTGTCACCACCTTGCAGTCTCCAAGCTCGTTCAAATTGCATCTTCAGTAAACATTCCTGTCCACACTTGTGCTCCTACCGTCATTCTTATATGTCATCCCATGCTCCTCCATCTTATGGAATTACATATTCCCCACAGCCATTTCCATACTTTTTACCAAGTCTACCACCATCTGTACTTCCATGTTCCTGTTTTTCAACACCACTTGCCATCGTTTCATCTGTTCCCAGCATCAACATGACTATTAAAAACCAACCACCACTCTCTCATGCCTGGGAGTGCTGTCTATCACTTCATGTAACTCACTCCAGAATATCTCTCTCTCTTCCCACTCCCAGCCAACTTGTGTGGTCTCGACCCCAACAGTGTTCATCATCAGCGCTCCCATTTCTATGTTCATGTTCATCACCCTCTGATCCTCTCTTTACCTCCAGAACACGCTTCACATACGCCACCTTCTGAATCACCACTGCACCATTTCTCATCCACCTCATTGTATCCTCCTCCAGTGCTTCTGGCCTTAGTAATAGTTGGAAACCAGATGTAAAGGCACTACTATTGAAATTATAGGAAAAGATCATGCCTTGTTAAAGACCTTTATTTGCTATTATTGAAAAAAAAACTGTCATATTTACACTTTAAACAAAGCGCACTTTAAACAATTAAAATTGTAGTTTTTTGTACCAACCTTTAATAATGTTTGTTTTTAATTTTTTTTTTACATTTCTATATTGCGTTAACTTGTGGAAGGGTTAGGATTAAGAATTTAAAACATATCACAAGGATTTAAATTAAGGTGTATGATGATATGTGCATTGTACCACTCGAAAAACCTATGTAAGCTGCGGCTCCAAGGGTAGAAGGGTGGTCCTTCATCCAGAAGCTCACAATCATGTATCAGGAGAGCTGGACAAACCCCCTGTGACCTCATCTGAGGAATGTTTGCGAAGCCTATTTTTCCTTGTATTGCATGGCGCCATGTTGCAAATGGGCAGACCAAGTACAGGCCTGAAAAGAAAAAAAACATGTATGCCAACTAATACTATTTTACATTCATTCTGATCAAATCTGTCCAAAACAAACTAATTTCAAAACTTGCTACGAGTGCTGCTGTAACTGAAATGAGGACTTTTGCTGTGACCTGCTGTTGCTCAGCCCGACACTCACACCTGTGCCTGCAAGTAGCGGTCCAAGTGACTCTCGGTACCCATATGTGAGTGTAATTATTGTTCCCTTTAATCTTATCTTCGTCAACAGGTTATGTCATATATTGCAACATATTCCTGTATGTTACTGGGTAGTTCAGAGGTTGGAATGACAACATCAGGAGGTGATAAGAAATTTTAAAAAAATATATATCATTTAAAAATTTAGTAAAGTTTAGGCTTTAAATTCCCTTTAGAGTTCATCTAAGCCCCATTTCTGAGCTAACAGAGCAGGCTGTGGGTTAGCTCTGACCCAAGTGGGCCGGTGGGGTGAAAGTCTCAGAGGGGATGCCGTGAGCCCTGCATTGAGAGCTCTTCGTGAGGTCAGACAGCAAAGCGGTTCCCCTCCATCGTGCTCTTCACTCTGGTACTATTAACTGCCAGTGTGAAGAGGCACTCTATTTTTCTGCTCTGCCTCTATCTGCTGGCATGCCTAGTTAACTGTGTCTGTCTAGTATATTCTAGTGCATCACAGGATAGTTGGAAAGAGCCACCCTTTGGACTCATCATATCCAAGATAAAGAGTGCTTCAAGTGCCAAGCAGCTAGTGGAGTGTTCCCCTCGCTCTTAATCAACTTCCACACATGTTCCACCTTCAAAGGCCATTATGCCATTATGTCAGTGACCAAAGTACAGATCCATGCTTGGCCACAGATCAATGACTGGAAATCATAATATGGAGTTGTCAGGTAAATTTTGTATTGACAAAAATAAAACCGGCACAAAAATTGGGCACTAAATAAAGGAGATGCGAGGATTTAAAACACCTGCACTGAGCTCAGTTGTGAAAAAAAAACCTCAATATATTTCAGCAACCCACTGAATAATTGTTAATTTTCTTTCACAGTGCAGTTAAATTATCAATATTTGGCACTCTTGCAGGAGTCTTTTCCTCTTTTCACCTGCAAAAACCATGGCTGTACAGGTGTAAAATAAGGTTTAGGGTTCAGGGGTTGTTCAAAGGCAGCACAGTTGAAAAGAGGGATTAGAAAGTGCAGCTTTTTCATTTTTATCCTCCTCATTGAGCCTTTAAACATTTAAGCTATCGACAACAAGCCCTGTCAAAGCATAAGGTGCATGTGACTGCACAATTTTTAAATTGTAAAATGTCAAGTTATAAAGTCAGACTGTTGGTGCAAGCATGAGTGTGGTAGGCCATTGACAGTGAGGGAACCTGTGAGAGATTTACCCGGCAACTTTCCCAGCAGCAGGCAAATGGCACTGGAGTGCTTGACTAGGGCACCAGTCCAATCATACATACTGGCTGGCATGACAATCAAGCAGCTAGTGTAAGTAGAGGAACAAGTAAACTAGTCCTGGATGAGGCCATCTATGTATTTACTTTTGTTTATCTGAATTTGGGCCAAGGGGAAAGCAGTCTAAGCAAAGATCCCCACACCTAACTCCTTGGCCACCTCCTCCAGCTCTTCAAGGGCTCTGTCCTGGGGCCTCCGCCCAGTTGGACATACCTGAAACCACGTTCCATGAGGCATCTTAGCCAGATACCCAAACCATCCTGGCTGTCTCCTCTTAATTTGGAAGAGCAGCTACTCAATTCTGAGTTCTTCCCAGAACACCCCATCTCTAAGGTGAGTCCAGCCACACTGTCTAGGAAATGTATTTCAGCTGCTTGTATCTGTGATCTCATTCTTTCAGTTGTTACCCAGAGTTCACGACCATAGATGAGGGTTGGAATGTAAAAAAAACCTTGCCTTTTGACTAAGCTCTCTTTTCACCACTAACAGATCGGTACAGAGTGAGTCTGCATTAGAGCCAACAGTGGCCTGACCCGTTTGTCAATTTCCCACCCTACTATTCCCTAAACGTGTGAATAAGACCCTGAGATACGTAAACTCCCCTACTTGAGTCACCACCTCATCTCAAATCCAAAGCGTGCGTTCCACCCTGTACTATAAATGAAAGCACAGATGAGCAGTTTATGGAAATAATTACGTTTTAAAATACCCCGTGTTCTAATGTTGATGATCTGTTGAACTCTTACACATCAAATGTTTTAAAGGTTTTGGATACCATTGCTTCTGTCAAGGTTAGAATGGTTAAAAGTAGGCAAAAGACGCCATGGAGAAAAAAAAAGACTCGGTCAGGGCAGAGAAAAGGGAGCACCGGAGAGCTGAAAGGAAATGATGCTCAGTCAAAGCTCCAGGTTCATTATGAGATTTCTAAAGAAAAGTTGTGTGAGTTCAACCAGGCTTTGCATGAAACAAGGGAGAGCTATCTTTCTGAAATCATCAAAACTGCAGTAACAATTCTCGTGTCCTGTTTTCCACAGTAAACAGATTAACAAACCCTTCAGTTTCACGACCCTTAGAACTCACTTCTACATCTAAGTTTAATGAGTTTACAATATTCTTTAATGACAAAGTTCAAGGCGTTACAAATGCAACAATTTCCAGCACACAAATAACAACTCTTCAGCCAGCTAGACACCTAGAGCTGACACATTTCACACCTGTCACTGATAAAACAGTCGAAGAGCTCATCTGCAGTCTGAGTCCATTAACGCTCTGCCTTGATGAGTTGGCCACTAGATTTCTAAAGTCTTTGCTGAGCAGTTTGTTACCAAAACTCGCTCATCTAGTCAGCATCTCACTTTGGACTGGAAAATTTCCAAAGACCTTAAAAATTAGTTTCATTAAACCTCTTCTGAAGAAGAGCCGTCTTGATGGCACAGTACTAAAGAACAATCGGTCCATTTTAAACCTGCCATTCTTAGGCAAACTTATTGTCTTTCTCCTGTCTAATAATGCTTTTGATACTTTCCAATCAGGTTTTAGGCTGCATCACATCACTGAGAAAAGCTCTGATCAAGGTTACAAACGATATACCTGAGCACAGATGCAGGCAAAGTCTCAGTCTTAGTTCTGCTGGACCTGAGCGCTACCTTGGACACAGTTGACCATGTGTTCTTCTTACAGAGGTTAGAAGACTGGCGGTAATCTCTGGTACTGATTTAAACTCGTTCAGGTCCTATCGCGAAGATGGGAGGCACTTTGTTGAAATTGGTAACTATGGCTCAGACCAAATGGCTTTGACCTGCAGAGTTCCCCAGGGGTCAATCCTCAGACCCATATTGTTCAATCTCGACATACTTCCATTAGGGCAGCTAATACGCAACTATAATGTGTCCTACCACAACTTTGCAGATGACACTCAGATCTATGTGTCACTGACGGCAGGAGAACGTGGGCCTGTATTGTCTCACTGCAAACAGATCAGTGTGTGGATGCAAAACTATTTTCTCCAGCTGTACTCAGACAAAACTGAAATCATTGTCTTTGGTCCACAGACACTAGGAGAAAATGTTGTCAGTCACCATGAGACTCTCTCTCTAGAACCTAATAATCAGGTTAGAAATCCAGGGGTATTACTGGACTTAGACCAGGGTGCCCATTTATAAAGCTTGCATACGTAGAAAACAAGGCCTGAAAATGGCACACGCCACTTTCTACGCAAAATTTGTGATTTATAAAAAAAAAAAAAAAAAAAAAAAACTGACAGTGGAATGTGCGTAACTGTACACAAACTCGGAAGCTTGCATGCAGACATTTGGTAGACGGGGAAACTGGCAGCGCAGCTGGTGAGATGGTTAATGTAAGCCACCTCATGCATTTAACCATTCATATCAGACTCATGGACCCGAAATCATAACGGCTGATGCCTGTAATATAACAGATGTGTTCCTGAATGAAGCCATACATTCCATAAACACTCATTTATGAGTTACAGACAGTATGTGCATAAGAACATTTGCAAATAATATAGTGATATAGTGATAGGCACTCGTTAAACATTAATTGTGACAGGGTGCGTAGCAATTAATGGAATCACTGAGTTAACATAAATACTGCAGTGTGCGTAATGCTTCACAATGGATGCGCTGGAACTGCTTGAAGACTATGCCAATGGCAGGATCAGAATGGAGAGAGTTTTCAGAGAGCATGAAGATTTCCTGGCCCATGATGATGACTGACTAATATGCCGATTTAGATTTCCTAGAGCAGCGCTCTTAAATCTATGTGCTGAACTGGGCCCAGTGTTAGATCGACCAACCCGCCGGAACTATTCAATCCCGGTGCACCTGCAGTTATTGACCACTCTAGGGTTCCTGGCAACTGGCTCTTTGCAGCGGAGTTAGCTGACAGGTAGGTATGCTGATGTGTGTCTTGATAATATCAACGAAATGAGCGTTTCTACCTAAAGTGCCGTTGGGTTAAATTAAATAACTTTAATGAATTTGATACTTAAGTCTGGAGTATCTCAGCCATCCCTGAGTGCAATGAATGGCATTATCAAGATGACCACTCGATACATTAAGTTTTCTTACACTGTGGGAGAACAGGCCAACATCAAAATGCAATTTGCAGCAAAGTCCAACTTCCCAAATGTAATCGCCGCTATTGACCGCACTCACATTGCTATAAGGGCTCTGAGTGAGAACGAATTTGTCTATGCGAACCGTAGAAATGTGCATTCGATCATTTGTGACTCAGACATGGTCTTGACAAATGTAGTGGCACGATGGCCTGGGTCAACGCATGACTCATTCATCCTGACACACAGCAGTGTAGGAAATAGGCTGCAGGCAGGTACTGCGCCTGATGGCTGTCTCTTTGGTAAGTAAATGCACATTGTAAGAATTATAACAATCAAAACCTGATTCATGATCATTATTCTGGTGTGACTTGAGGGGACAGTGGCAACCCCCCTGAGGCGCTGGCTCCTCACGCCATTTGCCAACCGACAGAGCGCAGAGGAGGTGTGCTTCAGTGTGGTTCATGCTCATGCGCGCACTGTTGTGGAGCGAGCCATCGGCCTCCTCAAGAACCGGTGGAGGTGCTTGGATGCATTGGGGGGTAGACTACTGTGCAAACCCCAAAAGGTGTGCAGGATAATCATGGCGTGTGGCATCCTGCACAACGTGGCACTGAGGAGTTTCAGCGGGGAGCAAGGCTACGTGCACGTGTCATGCAGCATTTGTAAGGCAACATTTGTAAGCAAGTTATTTCAATGAGGTCACGATTTCGGACAACACGCCACACATTCCACTCATCACTTGACAGATTTGTTGGAGTTCATCCCAGACTTCCTTCACCGCAGTGATTGTTTCTCTTTGCATTTGCAGGACGGTGTCTGTCAGCACCCGGCCGCTTCCAGGTGCACCATGCGCCCGGGGCACACTTGTGCTTGGACAGGCCATCTCTGCAGCCGCCTTGTCAGGAGTCACCGATCCGAGATCTCCTCTCCACCCACTGCTTCCAACTGTAGAGTGACGAGAGACTTTTTTTTTTTTTTTTTTGTCACTGCTTTTTGTTTTGCTACACGTTCTTTATTAAATAAATGTTTAAACAAACAGCATTTATACTTTACCGGTCTCCTCTGGTCTCTGCCTGGTCCATGTCTCCCTCCTTCTCCCCTACTATGCCACACACACTTGCAGGCCCGAGTATGGCGACTATTCTTGCCTCAAGTGGTGTGGGTTTGGATGTGCCAGGGGCCCCACCTGTGGCAGACGCACTCTTGAGGTGGCACACCATCTTCCTCTTCACCTCCACCTTCAGATCCGACCACTTCTTCTTTACCTCTGCCACAGACTTCTCCGTCGCACTCACGCTATTCACGGCGGACACGTGTTTATTGGTAATGCCACTGCTGTGATCCCCAAATAGAATGCCTTTACGGGCATGAGGAGTGTGATTTATAAAGGAGAAATTGCATGCACCTGTGTGCACGCAAGGTTTTAGTAGGGATTCTGCACACAGCTTTATAAATGAGCACCCTTGACTTTAACATCCACATTAAATTAATAACATCAGCAGCTTTTTATCATCGAAAAAACTGCCATGATCAAAAGGAATGTTGTCTAAACCAGACTCAGAAAGACTAATCCATGTGTTTGAGTAATGGCCTGCTCACTGAGCTCTCTAAACGAGCTGCAAGACAGCTGCAGTACATCCAGAAGGCTGCTGCTCTGACTAGAACTAGAAAATATGACCACATTAGTGTCAGTTAGTTAGTCCAGTCCTCAGGTTTCTGCACTGGCTTCCTGTCATTCAGAGAATACACTTTAAAATAGGTGTGCTTGTCTACAAGTCTCTTCATGGTCTAGCACCAAAGTCGATCTCTGACATGTTAGAGCCATATGAACCAACTCAGACTGAGAACCTCAAGGAATGGTCTCCTGCTGGTGCCCAGAGTCAGGACTAAACAAGGTGAAGCTGCTATTCAGTTTTATTCTCCTAAATTCTGGAACATTCTTCCGGAAGATGAGAGACAGGCCTCAACTCTGAGAATGTTCAAAGTCATTCCTAAAACAGTTCTTTTTAGCTGTACATACGACAACTGAAAGTATTTCATCTGCACTCTTCATTCTTAATTTAATTATTATTTTTATGTTTTGGGGTCACATTTACTAACGTGGCGTACGTACAAAACGGGGCTTGAAACCTGCGTACGCCGATTTCTATGCAAAGTTTGTGATTTACAAAAAACAAACTTGATGTGAGAATATGTGGCCTGTCCTGCAAACTCTGACCCAAGTGTACGTCGGTTTTGGAGACTGGGGAAACTGGTGACTCAGATGGTGAGGTGGGGAATTGAAGCCAGACTGCATCATGACTCCTCTCAGACATTTAATCGCATTCCACATCAAACTGTAATCATAGATTGACTTAACCATCAGCAGTGAAAACCACAGTATTAATTATGCTAGTGCTGGTGAGTCACAACGACCTTTCAAATAAATAAAAAATAAGGTCTATAAACCAACTTAAACACCAAAAGTCCGCACAACGTTTCATCAAAGTGTTGTTTCCGTCACATTCATCTCCCCGATATTCACCAAGGTGGTCTGTGCAACAGATTAACACATAGATTGGCTCACACCTTGTTACAATCAGACTAATTGCTATAAACATTTAAATACTGTGGCGACTCTCCTGCGAAATGATGCGCGATGGATGCACTGGTACTGCTGGAAGACCTGGAAAATGGGAGAATTAGGAGAGAACACATCTTCAGAGATCACCAAGATTACCTGGCCCATGATGACGACTGGCTAAGATGCCGATTCAGGCTCCCTAGAGCTTTGCTTTTGGATCTGTGTGCCGGAGCCGTGGAATCCCTGTTCAAATACAGGCGTTAACGACTCTGGGGTTCCTGGCAACCGGCACTTGCCAGCGCGAACTAGCCGAGAGGTATGTGTTTAATAGATAATCAACAACTGATCAACCCTTTGTGGGAAGCTACTTTTAGGAGCAACAACATTCTGTGAAATCATCCATAGGTCTGGCATATCGCAGCCAGCGCTAAGCGCAATAATGCCTGCCATCTTGGATGGCTTTGTCAACATTGCAGTCAATCAGATTCCCCTACATTGCGAGAGAACAGGCCAACATTAAAAGGCAGTTTGCAGCAATGTCAGCTTAGATCCTACTATGTTTAATAAATGAGATCCTGAGGTCTCAGGAGGAATTTCCCCACGGAGCACAGCTACGAATGTCATGGGACGTTTAAAATTCATTAACAAGTTATTTTTTAATGCATTTGACACATCAGACATAACGCCACACAAATTACTCAATACTGTTCTAATTTCTTTCAATTCATCAGTTGTTTCTCT
>JBAMYA010000009.1:7398887-7415738 GCA_037176975.1 Arrhamphus sclerolepis
GCTGCTCAACACCCCTTTATCAAAGCTTCCTGCTGGAGTCTGGGGAGCTGAGCGGAGGAGGAGAAATGTGTGTGTGTTTGTGTGTGTGTGTGTGTGTGTGTGGCTAAGGAGGGGGAGATGTCCCAGCTGTGTTTGACAGGTCTCGGGGCTGAGATGTGTGGTCTGATGCTTGGAGAGGGAGGGTGCTCCCTCCCCCCCATAAACATACCCCTCCTCCCCCTTTCAAACACCAAAAACACACACACACTGACACACACACACAGAATCTGTCTCCTCACCCTCCCCTCTGGAGGTCCGGGTAACATGTCAAAGCTTTGACATGGTCCATTCTTACATGAACTGCTACAGAACTGTAACAGTTCAATCCAGTTTGTTTTGTATAAAGCGCCAGTTCACAACAGAAGTCATCTCAAGGCACGTTACACAAATCAGTGAGCGCGTTCAGTACAGTTCATTTAAATAAGTCCAATTCAGTCCACTTTGTTGCAATTCACTTCAGCTCAGATTCATTCGACAAGTTCAAAAATTCACATAACGTCAGTTAATTTATGCAATAACTCATCCTGCACGAGGCGGCAGCGGAAAGGAACAACTCCCTGTCTCGTCCCAAACACAAATTGGGAGCTGCTTACATACGATAAGGGCTCGACAACTGACGCCCCCACCAACCCATCATCAGCCAAACTGGTCAAAGATACTATTCTAAGGAGCAGGAAGGAGAAGACAAAACACTTATTGCGCTTTATTGTGAAGGAGTTTAAGATCAGTTACTTCTTGACTGTAAGCACATCATTAAAATAAAATCAACAACCACTTAATTTGATAATTTGGATTGTAATAAAGGTAATGTGGCGCCAAATATTAAAATCATCTCATTACCACCACCTCTACATGGAAGTTCCTGACACATTGTAGTATGTATTGGTCCAAATGTCAGACTGAGATAAATTGTGTTTCAGTTGATATTGTTTTCAGGCATTTGGCCAGAAGCCCGAAATTGGCCAAAACCCAAAACTGGCATTAAGGCAATCACCATCATGGTTTTGATGATGGAAATTGAAATGTAGCAAAATATAAAAGGGTTTTCCACCACTAATGCCTCTTCATCACTGAACGGTACCAGTGAGGGTTAAAATCATGATGAGTTCTAAACAACTGGATTCGTTTTTGCAGCTGGAGTGGTCCCCCCCCCCGCTGAATAGTAGGAAAAAAATTACAAGTTATATGACATTTCCTCATTGGCTTCACTTTTCAGATCAAGCCAGACACTGAGGTAAAACCTTATCTTTCCCAAACTATGTATACACATGATCTCAACAGTTCTGAATCTGTTCTATAGGAGTCGAAACCAAATCACACAGCCAGGACATTGTCTCATACAGACAGCAAATATGTAGAGAGCACGCACAAGTAAGGGGCTTATCTACCCAAAATGGGATCAGAAGATTGGCGGGAAGAAGGAGGGGGATCCCATATTTGAGTTTCATGTGAGACAGTTTTTACTTACTTTCGCCCTCGAGGCAATATTGTGAGTTCTTGTCAACCATTTATTTCTGTCATTCTTGCTCTGTTTGGCTAGATTTAAACAGCTGAATGTTGTTTTGGTTTGAGACAAATTATTTCATAACCCCAGACACTTGGAACAGAACAGAAAAATGTATATCTACATATGATTTACAACACAGCAAAAATTACGACCTTTTTTTCTTGCGGCTGCAGGGCTCTTCTTCCACTTCTTTTGATTTGCTTTATATTAACTCAATACACGCTAATTAAATAACCACAAATCTTTCGCTTAATTGTAAATAAACAGTCCAACAACAAAGGCAAGACTGAATATTGAGACAGAAATCAGATTATTCGATTCCATCTTCTGGATCGCTGACTCACAGTTAAAAGGCCAGCTTGATATGAACAGCAAAACAAGAATCTGCCATGACACATCGCCAATGTATTGACCTGTGGCGAATCCCCGAGGGCGGACCCCTGCAGCTCTGCCAGTCCGCTCAGTTGGCAGTCAAATGACTCAAAGGTGTCTTGTCTCTTTTACATTTTTCTTTTTTTTTTCTTCTTGCATTCTTGCAACAGAAAACAGCAAAACACATAGACTCTTTACGAGAGCATGAGATAAAAATGTACGAGCTAAACGAAGAAAAACAGAGAGGAGTGACATTGTTGCAGCCTACCCAGAGGTCATCTGTAAAAGCAACCACCTGGCTGTAAACCTCACAGCAGCTCAGTTTATGACCAAGGAACACGCTTTACTCTTTCGAGTGATAGAGGGTAAATGACCCTCATTGTTTTTGTTTTGTTTTGGTGTTTTTTAAGTCAGGCCATTCCATTCCTTTGACTTACTGATTTGCACGTTCCTCCCTTATGCTTAGTGCCCTTTGATCTTCCTCTAAGATCACTAATGAGCAATTTGTGGTCAGATTGACCTGCTCTAATTGGTCATAAGAAGTTTGCTTCCTTGTTTCACTTTGCTCAGTATTTTTTAGACACTTCTTCACAACCATGGCTTTAATTACCCAGCGTGCGACATTATGTGACAATACCAGTTTTTTTGTTTAAGTTGTTCCTAATAGGCAAGATTGCCCTCTTTATTGTCTATCATTTAAAGTGGTATGTGAACAGCTTGTGGGGATTTTTTTTTTCTTTTTCCCTCTCAGACGATATTCACTGCAATAAATCTTTTCTATGTATAACAAGACTAAGCCACTACAGCCTTGTCTGTGGGCGATTTTAAGATGCACATGTTGCGCTGTTGGGCCAGACAGGCATTGTGCAATTTCATCAGTCTTGCACATCGTGTTTCTGTTATGTTCACACAGTAGAGGCCGACTTTAAAACATGACTGCAACATGGAAGTATGTGTCACTGACAATTCCAATACACTGTAGAGACAAACACATTTGCAACAGTGTTGGCAGACAGAAAAAAAAATGGTGCTTTTCTTTGTGCAATCCTGTTGTGAGAAGAACAAGAAATGACAACAATAAGAGGGGAAAAAAATGAAGCAGTGGATGTCTGGAGGATGCAGACAGTTTGTCCCCACACACCAGTTCACTACACTTTATAAATTAGATCTTTTGACAGCAACCTTGTGGGAAATTGAACCAAGATGCTGCCAAAAGAACCAACCCATCACTTGAAAGGGCAGTGAAGGGGATTTTGAGTCATTTGCAAAAGTCAGCACCCTCTGTTTAAATCCTGTGTTTTGTTTTGTTTTACTTTAGAGTACAAATGTAGAAATCAAATGATCATAGTAGGTTTTAGGTCTTACAGCCCCTAATGAACAACAACAACAACAAAAATTCTCTGTGACATTATTTATGTAACAAAAATGAATCCACAGAAAGAATATATGTATGTATGTATGTATATATGTAATGTGGTTTGAACTGCAACAAACAACCAGTCCAGGTTGTACTCCTGACTTCAGCTAGGATGGGCTCCAGCAGATCCCCCTTGACTATAAAATAGAAAACAATCAGGTATGGATAGTGGATGGACGGATGGATGGCTTAATTTAGCTGGAGTTTTCCCCGTGTTATCATAACGTTATTGCAAAACAGCTGAGCGATTTCCTCATACATATGAGTGCAAATGTTCTGTTCTGCTCTGATTACTGTCAGTCACCGAGCTCCCGCAGGATGAAATGTGAGCTGCTTATGCTGGGAAATAATCCCCCCAAGAATGAGTCACCCCGGTCACTTATGTGTCTTTTTGTTTTTTGGAATGTTTGTTTGTGGGTAAAGTTCATTTAAGTTTAAAATATCAAGAAGGCAAAAAAACAAAAACAAAACCTGGAATAAAGTTTCTGCTTCATCATGATGTTTATATTTTTCCTTGCAGGATCAGAAAATGGAAACGTGTTTGCATTTAAGGTTGAACTATTGACTTGTGCACTAAAATATGCATTCGTCCTCAAGGGTGCAAACTACATTGTTGTGTTTTAAACCTAACAAACCCCATGTCCCACATAAACAAAGAAAATAGAAACCAGATTTATTAAATGTTTACCCTTCTCCTTACGCATGGCAATGCCTGCATCCTGTCATTGTACAGCAACAAGAGTTGTCATTAGACTGCATTATGAGCTTTTTATGGTTCACTGGACAGGAGAATTGTGTAGACACCAAAGGCTGTGTTAAGCATGTCTCCAAGGCCTGAATTCCCAAATGCTGACGCAGGTCCACGTAAGGCACTTTAATGTTCCCCTTCGACTGCTGCTGAGTGGTCCTAAAATGTCTCAAAGCAGAGCAGGTCAAAGGGAGGTATATAAAGTTGTATCTTCTATTATGCTGTGCAGTGAAACCAATAAAAGGTTAAACTAAAACCTGAGGTCTTTGTGCTTCTCAGCACCTTAAATGCTTACTGAGCAATGGGCTTAAAAACAAACAAAAAAAAGGTTCATATTTCTTAGAACGACTACCCTTCTCCTTGTGTATGGCCACAGAAACACAAGAGTTGTCATTGTTGTTGTAGAAAGAACAGCATTCGTGTGTTGTTTTGCAGTTAAAATTAAATTAAATTCAATTAAAACAGAGACATTTCATGTCAGCTGAACCTGGGATTCCCGACCCAATAATTTTGTCTTTTCTTTTCATGTGGAAAATAAATCCTTATGAAAAGAAAGAAATTGGAGGTGTGTGTGTGTGTGTGTGTGTGTGTGTGTGTGTGTGTGAGCTGGCAGGAAATAATATGGTGTTGTTGTCAGGAAAGTGTGTATTTAAACTACAGGGCAGTCATGGGAGCAAGAAGATGGAGACAGTATTGGAGGAAGTGAAGGGGGAGGGAAGGTTGAGATATTTAATGTGTTTACTGCACTTGCTTCTAAGTAATGCTTACCATATCTGCCAACCCCCAGAAGGTAAAACTCCTCACGTTTACAAATTACGACTAAAGTTTCAGAGAGAAAAAACAGTCAGGATTAATTTTTATTATACCTAAATATGTTATCTTCTGATTTAGAATGGGAATAATGCAATTACAATGAGAAATAGCAAAAACAATAAAATGAGCCTTTGTACATTTGTCATACATTTGGTGGTGTCCACCATCTTTGTAATGCACAATAAATGAGAAAGCAAGTCATGTATTTTCAGTTAAATTATTATTTTATTTAAATTAGATCTATCCAAAATGACTTTCAGAAATAAGTATCAAGCAGATATACACATTTTTGCCAAAAATAGTACAGCAGAGTAGAAATCATGTAAAAAAAAAAAAAAAAAAAGAATTACTTGGATTTCTGTCAGTAAGTGAACTAAGAAGTGAATCTATGCATGTCCCAGAATTAAAACTGTAACACAGGGACCAGACATTTGCTGAAAGGAAGGAGACATGAAGAACTGTTGGCTGAAGAAAAGCACAACATACACTGATTCATGAAAAGAGGACAGAAATGATAGATGGATTGTGAGCAGTTTGCAAAATGAGAGACAAGGGAGGAGTCAGAGAGAGAGAGAAAGCATCATTAACAAACCTGAGTCTTTCTACTGCCCCAGGAAACGGATGATACAGTGTATAGGCTACCCACTGATGACATGAAACAAGTGCAGCATGTAAAGCTGCTTTTACTGCATTACAACTAAAACAGTGACATGTTTAAGAACTGATATTTCACTGGGATACATGTTATGTGATGCATTACTGGCGATACATATCTTGCTTTTCCAAATACTTCAAAAGCCAAAATACACAAACTTTTGCTTAAAGTACTGAACATTTATTTCCTTGTTGTAGTCCATTGGCCCGCTTGTGTATGAAACAAAAGTTCTCCATGAAATCTCTTTGTGCCCAGCAAGCTTCAAGCATGTGCACGCATCCAAAGCCAAGTCTTTCTTCTCGTAGGTATGTAGTTTTACCCATCTGGTGCCTCCCCTCACTACTGAGACAAATCCATTCATCCATCTCTTCTCCTTCCCTCAGTACCTGCCTCTTTATTTATTTATTCAGCGACTCACGGCCGGTTTGTTTTTTAAGCAAGACAAATTGAAAGGAATAAAAGTACTGGCTTGTACAGCCTGCTGCTCCTATTGCCTTTGTGTCACAACACTCTACACTGGGTTATGAATCATAGTGCATACAAGTGTGTGTGTGTGTGTGTGGTGTGTGAGTGAGAGAGAGAGAGAAAGAGAATTAATCCCTTACGTTGTCTAAACTTTTCAGATGACTGCGTTTTTGGAGGGGTTAGTTCATTTCTAACAATACATAACAAGCCAAGTCAAGGATCACAGGTTCACTTTGCAAGAGACAGTTTTTTCCTTTTCTTTGTGTTTTTTTAAATCTGTGCTTAAAAAGGCATACATTTAAGTATCTAAAGGGCTTGCTAATTACAAAACTACAACATAACACTTTTCTTTGGAACACCTTAGCTGAAATATGTCAATGAACTGTCAGAGCCACTCTTCGAATCATCCAGCCTCCCCATCTTCATTTCCTTCTATTCTAACTTCAAGTAGTGTTACATTTGATGTACCTCAAAAGTACAAAGCTACCCACAGCATCACATGGGGCAGAAGAGGGGTGACGTGTCCCACTACACCTCTAAATCTGAGGTACGCACATGTTCAGAAACAACTGTTTTGTACTGTATTTCTGTTGTATATAGTCTCCTTTAAAGCTTCCATTCTAATTTACATCATTTCAAACTCACACGGGTATAACAATATTTACAAAGTAATGGATGCCGTAAATTGACCCCCCCCCCCACTTCATCCAATTGTCACGATGTATCCAGAAATTCCCCACATACTGTTCAGTGAGTAGCTGAGTTTGGAATTCTGCTGAAAAACCAAACAAAAGCAAATATGCACGTTGACTTACAGCGCGTTAACCAGGATCTTTATGTCTCTGTCTGCAGAAAGAACAACCTGAATAAACTATTTTCTTCAAGAGGGTCAGTTGGGGAAAATAAAAAGGCAACCCTGCGAGTGTGCGCATGTTTGTACGTGACTGCTGAGAGCGCCGTTAGATGCGCTGTCACAGACTGCTTTCATATCTCGATGTTTATCTGCGTGACTGACGAATTGGAAACAGAATTAGAGCGTGTGGGCATCTGTGTGTGTGTGTAGGTGTGTTTAGGTACAGTAAGTGAACAACGGTGAGGAAACAGGAGCCTGAATGTGAAAAACAAACTGAGAAGAAGCATCTGAAAGAGATGGAAGGATCTATCAGTCATGACTGACCAGTACTCTTGTACAAATAAAAACGCATTTTACTGTAAAATGTGCCACAAAAACATTTTACAGTACTGCATCCTATTTTTTTAAATCCCTGAAACTTTATTTTTATATCAGAGTATTTTCTTTGTAATATTTCTGCTACCCAAAATATGATTTTTTTTTTAATTGCTATACAGGTCATTATCTAGTCTTCTCATTTTCTTGCCACCTCATGTGAACCTTGCTCTGATTTAGAAGATCCCTAACCCCCATTTCCACAGTGAGTGAGAACTTAACGGAGCCATGAGTCATGAAAGAAAAAACATAAATAAATACTTGGAGAACACAAATTAATTTGTCATCCACCAATGTTAAGATATGGAGGAACTTGGACCCAAACAGCTGAAGTCACAAGATATTTAGTCTGAAAACTGGAGGTTGATAACCTGATCAAAGGATTATCAAAACCTCAGAAGCACTTAAGCAGCACACAAACAGCAGGCTGGCAGAATAATCCAACAGAGAACGGCAGCGTGACCAGGGTTTAAATGCAGCAGGCTTGATTGCAGGTGATGAGGACCAGGTGTGCAGCCACAGCCCACAACGAGGAGCCGAGCAGGCAGAGGGCCAGAGATCCCAACAATCCTGTCCTGTCTACATCTTGACCAGACAAGTTCTGCTACACTGATCTCACTCCCCATATGAAGTCTGGGTCACGATTTGACAGGAGAATCTGAGAGAGACTAGAGAGGTTAGAAGCTGCAAGACCAGCGAAAAGAGAGAATCAGAGGAGAAGAGCACAGAGAGGTCTGGAAAGAAACAAGGAAAGGCTCTGGAGTGTAAATCAATATAGAAAAAATTGTCACATTGACAAATGTATCACTTTGTGATCTATTAGTTCTACCTCTGACTAGGTTTAACAGCTACCCTGTGCTTTGGTGATGTGTCACTGACATGCACAAACACTCAGTTTATAGAGGCCACCTCTGCCAGATAATGTGCACAATCAAATTTACTCCTCCCCTCTTACTTCCTCTTCCTCCCTTCCTGATGGTGGAACAAACAAATATTTGGTCTCATTATTAATTAAACACAGTGAGAAGAAGGGTAAACTGATGATCCTCCGCCTGCCTCTTCACAGACACGCATACAAAAAAGGTTGAGTATCTTCAAGCTCTGTATTCTTAAAAAAAAGAAAAAAAGAAAATAGTGGGTGAGTGTGTTCTTGACATGATTTATGAGCAGTTGTTTCTGTGTTGCTGTTGCAGCATCCACCTGTAAGCCATTCATAAAGCAAGCAGCTGAATAATGAATGGCTGGTGTCTGGGGCCAGGCTAGGCTATGCTGTGCCCTGGTGACTATTTTAAATGAATAGGAATTAGTTGGCTAGAATGGAGCACAGTGCCCCTCGCTGTATGAAAGTGAGAGAGAGGCCGCTGTCTATCGGCACAGGGGACAGCCATTTCACCAGGCAGCCACCATATCGGCAGTGTGAGCATGAGGGCAAAGGTTTTATTTTATGTCTTAATAGTGAGAAGTAAAAGTGGTGTAATGAATGAGTGACAGCTAATGAGAAGTATATTACTTTTTTATGCATATCCCCATGTGCGACAGTGCAATTTGTGGGGATTTCCGAGAGTTATGAACATTTCATTTTCTAAATTTACGATCTTTGTTACTTCCTGTGACAACACATGCACATATGGCAACAGGCAGCATATTGCTGCAAAGGGATACACTCCAAACCACTAATGTCACATTCAGTCGCTGCCTCTGTGTATTGTTATGGGGCTTAATTATGTGTGAGTGTGACGCTACAGCAGTTGTGTCTGCAAATTGGCTCATCTTTTGGCTGTTCTCTTCTGCCATTCAGCTACTGTGGACCTACGATCACTACGGGCCAAGAGGAGCAAAGCTGAGAGCCTGAAATATCTTTGTAAAAAAAACAGCAGATGATAGAATATGAACCTGACAGGAAAAAGCAAAATGTTACATTGTCTTAATACTCAGAGGATTTAACCAATTTAAGTCTGTTTGAATTTAATTAGAATGGATAGTCACCACCTTACAGGGTTTTCAGACTGAATGTGAATTGCATTATTTATGTAAATGTAAATGTTTGGGGTTTCTTTTTTCTCAGGACTGTTTTTAATTTGCTCATAATATGATGTGGCAGAAGCAAAGCACTGCACAGTTACTGAAAACAGCTCAATCATCTTTCTTTTCTTTTAATGAATCACTCATCTAATGTGACAAACGCATTTTAAATCTGACCAAACAGTGAACAATTTACAATTTTCGAAACTTCCCTTGACGTTTATCGATTTGTTCTTACAAAACATATTGAACATATTACAGCTAGCTATAAGGTCATTTTTGTACCTTGTATAAGTAACATAAGGAGTATGTCCTTTGTAGGGACCAGTTACTGTATGTGCATGTCCACGCCAGCAGGTATGGACATGCACATACATGATGATACCAGTTTCACAGCCATCTGCAGCAATAATAATAAGAGTCAAACAGCTAGTCGAGCTAATGTCAAACAGCTAGTAGACAATGACCTTTTCCTCCATCTGAAAGCATGCACATATGCCCACATTCAAGTCATCTCACAGCATATGCACTGACATACATAGAAATACACACACACACAGTGCATTCAGCCGGTTAGACTCCATTGCAGCTGTCAGTCAGCTGTCAGTCAACTCAGTCACACACACACAGCTGGACCACAGCTGAGATTTTGTGGTCCATGTGATCAGATTGGCAGACAGACAGCATCCGGAACATGTTAGGACAATAATAACCCTTTAGGACATGCTCTCTGAATACCAGTAAGAGTGTGTATGTGTGTGTGTGTGAGTGAGCGTGTGAGTGACCCTTCTAGCTCTCTCTTCTGCTGTGAATACCAGTGAGATGACTGTCACCCAAAGTTGATTGACACATCGAGATTTAGGCAGCACAGGGAACAGGGGAGCACACACACAGATAGATAGATAGATAGAGATTTAGATAGATAGATAGATAGATAGTATGTCCATTTATTGTAAATACCAGCTTCAGTTCTATTCAGGGTCGCGGGGGTTGTGGAGGTCTGCGGCAGCTGTCATCGTGTGAAAGGTGGAGGTACATCTTGGACAGGTTGCCAGTGCTTGCCAGAGGTGGTTGAAATCCAAAACAAACACCGCCTCTTCACTGCCTTGGTGGTACATGTTGAGAAGGTTTTGCACGAAGCACAAACCTCACAGATAAAAATAAACGCAGAGGTATTTTCTTTTACAAAACTGTCCAGTTTCACCCCTTAACAATCCCACAACTTGCCACTTGTGTCGCACTCAAAACCAGTGCCTCAGTGCCTCCTCTTTTTCCCAACATTTTATCATTGGTGAAATGCTTCTTACCTGATTTAGAGCAGTAGAATGATGTGGTTCTAAAACGCAAACAACTGAAGAACAAACTATCTATATATTCTGCTATGCCTTTGATGTTTGAACAACTACATATGTGGTTAAGGTTAATGATGTCGTAAAATAAATATTAATCATCAACCCATGCATCTACCCTGACATTTCTCCAACTTCAGTCATACTTTCCAGATTAGTTATATCCTCCTCATTCCTGTCACAACAACTGAGGTCACAAAACTGTGCCTCACAATTTGGCATGTCTTTTCTCCTGGTGGGACAGCCCACAGGTGTCTTAACAAACTCAGAGCAGTGAGTCACACATGTGCGACTACTCCACATAAATTCAAACCCCTCTAAAGAACGTCATACTGAACGTGGCCTGAGTATATTTCACTATATATAGAAAGAACTAATTACCTTTTTCTGTTGGTTTGACTTTTTGGCCACTTTAAGAGCACTGAGGTTAGTCCACATGTGAAAACACCCAGAGACAACAGTAACATCAAGGAAGACATGGTCCCAAAAGATATTTTCTAAAACAAGAAGCCAAAAAGGCAGAAAGTGTTACCAGAAACAAGGGACCAGGAACAGAAGATGATTGTGAGAATGACAAAGACAGCTAGAAACCCACACTTACACACAAGCATGCCTTAGGGCAGTACTTTTAGCTCCACTGACATTTGACTAAAAACCAATCTCCTTGTCTGCCATCAGAAGCCTGTAACCTTAGGGCTGGAGGGTGGAGAGGACTGTGTGTGCATGCATCTGTGTGTATCTAACCATGGTAATTTTGAAGCAAGGGTTTTAAGGGATGGGACACATTTAGAACAATGTCAGACCACAGGCTCACAAATGACAAAAGACTTCACAGTTACTGGGGGTAGGGTGAGGGTGGGAATCATTGAATATGTAATATTACAGCTGATGAAAGGATATATCCAGACATATGTATGTGTGTGTATATATATATCTGTATACACACTTTGAAATGAGAAATTAGCTAAATATGACCTCAGATAGACAACAACATATTACACTGTCATTATCTATTTAGTAAAATCTAAACTAAAATGCATATTGTAGATGGATATTGATATAAGTTTGTGTATACACACTGTCCCCTCGGTGAGGTCAAGGTTTCCGTCCCCACTCAGCATCATCATCTTCTCCATCTGCACACACACACACACATTTATTGCTGTAATAATCATGCCATTGAATCAAACATATAATCACTTGGAAGATGTTCCCTCGTCAACACCATGCCATAATCCAGAAGGAATTGCAATTGGAAAACTTCTACACGGGTTGCCCATTGCTGTCAGATGGTGCCCCGGGGCCTCGGCAGAGCACGAGGACGGAGTGCAGAGATAGTGTGGGATAAAGAGGCGACACAAGAGCATAAAAGATGGTGAAAGAGAAGGACCAGATAAAACTGGATATCGCTGAATTGGAGATTAGGAATGTAATTTAAATGACTTTTGAGAAATAAAGTTTCTATGGAAAAATGATGGTGAGAATAGAAAGCAGAAGGAAAGAAACAGAGTAAACACATACATGTCCTTCCTGACATTTGACATGCTGCTTGGGGAGTTATAACCCCTGCTCATCTCACCATTTCTCTCCTTTTACACCTCCACAATCTTCAACATTTCATTGGTGAGGGTCTCTGAGCTCAGGTTAACTGCTACCCTAAGGGTAGCTTCACTTTATTCCTAATATTTCATTCATCCTGGGCCATGGATAGACTTTTACTTGGGAAGTGAGACAGTTATTGAGTTAATATAGGTGATACTTCTCATCCCAACTTTGCTTGCTTCCACTGCTCCCTCCACCACCCCAACTTCCTTCTTATGGGCTAAGCTTTGGACATGTTGAATAGGGAATAATTTTGTACTATGCTAAATATTCAGCTTGATATAAGCTTGACTGTCCTAAAACAACCAGAAATGTAAACAAAAAAAAAAAAAAAAAGGCATTATCATTACCAATGATAAGGTTAAATCTAAATAAACCGCAGGTGAAGACTGACTGCCTGAATCCAATCTTGAAAGTTTTGCTTTATTTCTCATTCCTTATCACAGGACACTCATGTCATTGATTGCTTTCTACTCTCCTTTTGCTATTTCCCCTTCTTCATCTTGTCTTTCTGTTCCTTATTTCTTGTCATCTGTCTCTGTCATTACCCCAATTTGTTTTCTCCATTTCTCCACACTGACTTAACTCTCACTCATTCTCCTTTCTCATTTCTCCCCTTTTCCTTGTTGTCGCGGGAAGGCTCCTGCTGTCGGGGAAGTTTTCCCAACCTCCTCATCCTCTCATTTTTCATCAGCTCGCCTCTGACAACCCCCCTATCCTTGTGCATACACACATGCACCCCCAGGAACTCCCACCTCCCCATTCATCCCGTCGCTCTACTCTCTCCCTGTCTGTCCATGCCTCAAATGCATTTGTTCAATACCTCCAGCAAACAGATTAGCGGGCTGTTATCAGCGACAGGGAGACAGTGATAATGGTTTTCACCACATCTTCTCCCTGCCACAGATTAAAATGGGCCAGGTCATCTGCCACACAAACACACCCACACACATTCACTTTCACCGACAAAGGCTTGTCCTTAGCTGCACAACAAATCCTGTCAAAAAAATGTTTAGGTAAATACACGTTTATTTAAAACACATTAAAACACACACTTGTGCTCGGATGTGCATGCATTACAGACACGGTAATCTAAATGTTCACACACACACCTGCACGACTGCAAAGATTGGCAATTTGTTTTCTTCTGTCCTCCATCCCCCTCTCCTGCTCTCCTTGTCTCACAACTTACCATTGGATTTCCTGTCCAATCTATTGTCACAAGCCGAGGCCAAAAGATACAAGGTGAAGTCAGTTCCAATCTGATAGGCCATTGTCCTAGGCTTGGATTTTCTTACACTATCCCAAACCTACAAATATGGTCTCACACACACACACACACACACACACAAGCTGACTCCCCTGTGTAACTGTCGATCATGACTTTGATCCTGCCGTTTGTCACCTTGGCGTGTTCTTTGTATGTCCGTTGTAACATCTCATCGACTAGAGGCTGCTGAATTAACTACATTTAATACAACCTTTATTAATGCTTTAGTTAATTTAAACTGAGGTGAATTTTAATTGAAGATGCATGTCAAAAAGAAACATGGCAGACTACTGGGTGCCACTGTGGTTAGAACAAGCAGCCATGTACTTTTTTTTTTGCCATTACCAACATAATGATCAACAGTAAGACAACACACAAAAACAAACTTGTAACATATGTGAAACATTTCCCATATTAACAACAGGTCTTAATGCTAACCTGGGTCCCAATGGGTGCAGACGTGCCGCTGTCTGGCTGCAGCACCAGTCCTTGTGAGTGAGTGGTCCCACGACAAGCCCCCTGGTGCAGTTCAACATCCCAAAGTCAACCCTGTAAACCGTCCCTGCTAAAGATGTGTCCAAGGTAATTTTACACATATGAGTGGTATTTTCAAAATGAAACACCAAGAGAATGTGGCTGCAGGAGGGTCTTCAGTGTCTTCAGTGTAATTTCAGTCATAGATGAAGAATGTCTCATTTCAGAAGTTGAAAGTCATTATTTTACGCTTTTTTTTTCCATAAGAATAGCAGATGAAAAGACATCATGAGAAGTGGCTACAATTTTCTGAGTGGAAGACTATTATTTATATGTAATTAGGTCTTGAGATGTAAAGACTGATGTTGTGATCCTCCAAACTTCTCGAAAATTTCCAGCCAACTTGTAATCTCAGTTTATAAAATGCTCCCAATGGGGCCGGAGACCATTCTGAGGACAGATTAAACACAGTGCAGTGCAGCTGAAACATAGTGCTTTTGTGTCTACTGGGATCCAGAAGTCTCCATAGCCTTTAAATACAAAGTAAAAGGAACTGAAGACAATGATTTATCAAGTCACTATGTGAGAGGAATTTTACTGATTTTATTTTTTGTATTATTTTATTTTATGGATTTACAACAAATAACTGGACTGCTGTTACATTACTTCAGCATTCCAATCTGCAGTGCTGTTTTAACAGCCACTGATGGTGTTGCCATGTGCTCGGGGGGTCATGCTCTGGATTTCTAAAGTGCCAGAGATGACTTGTCATAAATAGGCGCTATATAAATTAATTAAATTGAATTAACAAACTGCGTCAGTTTAACTCTATGACTTTGAATTAGATATTACAAACAGAGGAATCAGTACCAACTGTCTATGGCCAAACAGCAGACAGGGGTATTTAAGTAATTGGAAAAATATTGAAAGATTGGTGTTTGTTTCTTTGTTTCTTTCTTTTTTCATCTTTTAGCCTAATTTTTTATGGAACATATATGCATTTAAAAATCTAGATTTTTAAAAATTCAACAGATTCATTTAATTTAATGTCTAAAAATAATGAAATCATTCCCTCATCAATATCATCCCACTGTTCCACTGACCAAAATAACAGAGGGACTTATGGAATATAACTTCATCATCTGAAAGAGGTTTCACATTTTAAAGGACAAATCCAGTAAGTGTTCAATAGAAAAGATTATTCATTGGGAGGCAAAGACAAAAAATATGTGTTTATAGCCACCAAGGACTGGCAATTTTCTTTCTGGTAAGACGCTCAAAAGCCACTTTGCCATCCACCGTCCAGTTCAGATTAATTATGCTGGTGTTCAGAGTAATGTTTTCTCCCCTTGTAAACCCCTCCAGCAGCTCCTTCACCCGAGCTGTCAATAATTAATGCTAGGGATGTGTGGTGTTTTACAGGAGGCCACAGCTGCATTTTATCACTGGAGCACATCATTGTCATGAGGTCAGAGTCATTCAAGACTCACTGTACACAAAGACACAGAGAAAAACATTGTGGCAGATTGAGGAACAGAAAAAGAAAGATCTACTTCATGACTGATAAGACCAAAAAGGAAAAAAAAGAAATGAAAAGAAATCAGTTTCCCCAAAATAATAACTTTCATTTTGTCTCTTCAGCCACCATCCTCTCCTTTGCTGTCCGTTTCCATCCAGTACCAAACCTTTCTTCTCTTTCCCTCCATCTACATAGCTCGCCCTTGTTGCTTGCTAGAATTTACTGAATGCAAACACGTAAGAGGAAGCGTTTGTGAGGAGGTTGTGTGATTAGGTATACATTTTTAATGAGATGGACTGAGATGAGGGTGAGGGCAAGGTCAGAGGTGACAAAGAACAAAACACCTCACACATGCATGTGTTGCCACCCAAAGATATGTTAATATATAGCCTAAATAACATCCATGCATACACACACACACACACACACAGACACACACAGAGACCCTCAAAGGTGACTGTGTGAAGTATGGTCTCATTAGGCATGCTGTAAGGGATTAACAACAGCAGTGACATTTGGTGTCTTAAAAGCGACCAGTCTATAAAAACACACTGAAGGGAAGTGTGTGTGAACCTGTGCTGATGAGCATGCTCGTGTGTAAGATATAAATGTTTCTCCATATCCATTTTTCCCCCCTCTCTTACTGTGCTGCTACACATACACCTGCAACAGACGGTCCCAACATGTTTGATGGGGGAACATTATTATTTGTCCCCTGGGTATTTTAGCTAGTCGAGTTTTTTTGCTGGAGCCGAAGTGATTATGTGATACGACTTTTATTACACAGCTTTGTCCTCATGCAAAGCTTCCTTAAAGGATTCTGGGTGAACTTGTGTGTATGTGTGCCCAGTGCACCTCTGTTATTTCCTTATTTTGTGAGGGTCATTCTTTTTTCTCTCTGCCAACCCTTTTTTTTTTTTTTTTGGTCTCTTCCTGCTTTCTTGCTACCTGCCAGCCTCCAACAATCATGCAAACTGATGGATACCCCACACCATCGACATTTACAGTCCTAAAGATGGTGTAAAGCAGGAGAGGCTCAGCATGCGGCGGCTGCCAAATAAGCCAACGTGAAGGGGATATTCTGGTTAACGAGCTTCAGAAATACAGCTCTCACCTCGTGTCCACATTTGTTAATGAATGCATGCAGAGGAGAAAGAACAAATATGAAAACAATACTGCACCCTTTTTACTTTTCAACTTTTTTTTTTATAATATATCTATATCTATCTGTGTAAATAAATCTATATGCATTTACAATATTTGAATAAAACTTGATGTAATAAAATGAAATGCGTATGTTTCCATTAACTGATTTAGAAGAAATAAAGTAGGCTGTGTTGTGTCATCAGCATAGGTGTTAAATGCTGCAAT
>JBAMYA010000009.1:7425098-7440520 GCA_037176975.1 Arrhamphus sclerolepis
GTGCCAAGTTTGGCAAACCCCCTTTTTATATGTAGCATTTTGCTTATGTCGCAGTTTTCTTGTAAGTGTGAGGTTGAAAATGTCCTTCATCAACCCTCTTCACACTCTGATCTTACATATTTTACTGGGACCTTAGACTGATTCTGTCAGGAAAAGACAAAAGACACAAAACAATGATGGATGTGGTGGATAGTATGACGATGCACGTGGTGTTGAGTATGTAAATTAATGTGTGGTGGTTGCGCTGGATGATGTTTGATGTTGGATGTAACTCCCCAATCCACACCAGAGCAAAGCAGGGAGACATAAAGGTGTAATGCTGCCCTGTAAACACTTGCTCAGTAGCAACTGGTGACCACAACCATACCTCTGGCTGAATCATGTGCTGGGGTTCCCCTCCAGGATAACAGGAACCATCCAACCCAGCCAGTCCCCTCATGGCTATAGGTACAGCAAAGTCCACCACACTGCAGACCCAATAGAAAGTGGACCAGCCCAGAATCCAGAGAGAACAGCTGCCAGCAGCACTAGAGAACTGGACCCGGGGTTAGAGGGCACCCACACTGCCGTGCCCACATGCAGCAGATGGAGAAGAAGGGATGGTGAGGATGGAACGCAGGCATGTCAGCACCAAGAGGGCATCAAACCCCTAACCTAATCATATGTGCTGATGGTGGAAGTGATGTTTAGGCTGTTTTATTGATTTCCTGATTAGAAATTAGTGAGTGTTACTAAAACCTCATGTTATGTGAACTACACCTAAAGTGAATAAGGAGAGATGGATACAGTGAAGATCTATTTTGTTCTTGCTTTATTTACTTTAAGTTTATTTGCCTTGTGTTGTCTGATCTTGGATTTTTTTATTATTATTATTTTTTATTAATTTGTCTTTTTCAAGCCCTTCCTGAACATGCTGCTGCTACCTTACTGCTGCTTTCCTGATCCCAGTCTTTTTAAACCTATATCCTGTGTTTTAGGTTTTATTTGTTAAGCTTTTTGGTTGTAAAAGGTCCCTTTAGGGGAAGAGCAGGTGTGTCCTTCTGGCTCCTCAACACTAACCAGCAAGAGTTCAACCATAATAATTTTAATAATAAAAACCTGAACAATGTGTAATGTAACTTCAGTTAATGTTCAAATCTCGAGTCAAACCTACGCCATCGCAGTAGCAGAGGCTTGAACTCTATGGTGTAGGCGACAGCGTAGGAGGATGTACACCAATCTCCAAATGTAACTAGGCGTCATATAGACACAGACCACAAGAAAAGTGATTGTTAGATTTGTTCTTCTCCATTTTCAAATTTCCCACCACTATTTCTTAATCTTTATTTTCAAGTCGGGTAGAACGATGGTTTGCTGCAATGTAATTTTCTCCGTGTTCCATTACTCATAGACTTTCTTCTTTTTCTTCTTCTCTTTTCAGTCGTTCCCTTCAGGGCTCCGAAATTTCACACATCTGCAAACTATCATCAGTTACTCATCAGAGAAAAGTCTTCAGTGCTACATTCATTCATTAGGAACAGGTATTAATTCATTTTCTTAACTTTAACCATGAACTCTGCGAATAGAAACCTCTTCATATTGTTACTGAGTTCCTTCTTCTTCTCCACCTCCAGTATTACTCCTGCAGCCAGTGTGCCCTTTACTGGAAAAGAATTAAAATTACAATGAATTCTAAATGGATTTAAATAGTAAAGTTTGTAAATCTTATGGAGGTTACATTCATCTAATCACTAAACACATGTAGTGATATTATTGGGAAAACATTTGTAGTTTGTTACAAAATTTCTGGGAGACTAGGTTTCCTAGATGTCCCCTGAACCTTTCATCAAGTTCTGGTCAGAATTTTAATTTGTCACACTTTGATTTATGAGCAGATATCTGTAAAACTAATAACATTCTCACCAGGCTCAGCTGTAACTTCCATCTTATTGCTAATTAGTAAACATAAGCATTCTGACACACTAAACTAAGATTAAACTGTTCCTTTTAAACCTTTTAAGCCTTTTTGTTTCTAAGCACAGTAAGCCATTGTAGTAACCTGGCTTAAATGTGCAGCTTTTCACTTTTTACACATTTAATTTTAAAGCAGAGGTTTCTTTTACCCTTCGATGGTTTACTTCACTCTCCTGAAAAGGAGGAACGTTCACAGCAACCAGTAACTCTTAACGTATTTCTAAAATGCAAGTGGAAAGCTTACATTTAGTCTGCACTAAACCCATATGGCCCATATTTTTTTTGCCAACAAAAAAAAAAAACAAAATAAAAAAACATCATGCTAGTAGGAGATTGTAGCTTATTTCCTAACACTGTTATGTGGCTTTTAAAATCACATAATTTACTTTACAGTTAATGTTGGCTCACTCTTTTTGGCATCAGCTGTCGGTGTAAAGTGTAGCCTCCTTGATTGTACAAATGTGTTAGAGGATGTTTTTGAAACGGGAGCCACTGCGGAGAAGAACGGGGGGCTAAATGCACTCACAAATGTGCATCCAGAGTGTGTTCACATGTGGGCTCACACAAACACGTGTGTACAGTAATCAGAGCTTCTTCGGAAACATCGAAGCCATCAGTGACCATCGAGAGTCCTGTAAGTGGTATAGATAAATGTATGCCATGGTTGAGTTTTGTTGTTTTTTATTTGACCTCCCACAACTGCTTTCTACTCTACTAAAATGATTATAAAGGATTTTTTGGAAAGGTATATCAGAAACATCAATGTAGAACAACATATATGAAAAGATATATGAAGCTACACTGAATAACTGTTAAATGTGTTCATTGAAATATAACAATTTCATAACATCATTTCGGTGTCTGTTTTTTTAATCGTACATAACTGGGGATAACAGTTTTATCAACGAGGTGGGACAGTTTAACGATATCAAAATAGCATTTTTTCTATGTGAACACACCATTTCAGAATACACAGTTATAGGAAGAGATAACTGAAGTCAAAAGTTACTTTGTCTATTTCTTGTTTTTTCCTTTTTCTTTTTTTCTTTCCAGTAGCGCAGGCTGAAGACCTCGGCAGATGACCGTTCCCAAAAACGTTTCAACTACAACTGACACTGATATTTGAACCAATCAGCAACCACCCCCCTGCTCGGTTGAAGCTCATCCAGAAAATATGCTGTGTTGCTGTTCCGCAACTGACCACTAGGTGCTGACTCCAAAACAGAGCAAATCCCCTTTGACTCCTATGTTTAAAATGCCAAGTTTTTAAATTAAACATATTTGAAGCCTTAGTTTTTTATTGCTTTTAGTAATATATTTTATCTGTGTTGCTGAGTGATTCCTGTATGTCTTGTAATTGTTGCAACTTTTCTATGCTGCTGTGTTGGCCAGGCTTCTCTTGAAAAAGAGGTCATTGTGTCTCAACAGGACCGACCTGGTTAAATAAAGGCAAATAAATAAATAAAATACATCCTGGTACGCCATTGTTCTTTGATTGTTTTTGTTTTTTAATCTGTGGTTAAATTTTACATCTATGACAACTGTACTGGGGTGAATTTTTTTGTTCATCATCAGATAAATTTACCTTAATCAATACAGCTGACCAATCTGATGCCTGAACATCATTTGACGTGCTTGACTGACAGCTAGCCATCAGCTTTACAGCTTTGTCCCGCTTCTTTGCAAAATGGTTTTGCGTGGTTCAAGAAAAAAAAAAAAAAAAGGTTTCAAAGGCTCTCTGTGCAAATCTATGGGTCATGTGACCAGATGGTTTGTACAGTATTTTACAGCCAGTGATTTCCACGTGTTGCTTGTAGTAGTATTTTAAACTAAAACAGATCATTAGGGCCATGTTGAAGGACACATGGAAGTAAAATGAAGAGACTAAAGTTGTAACTTTTTGATAATAAAGTGTAATTTTATGAGATACAACTTGTAACAGACTAAAGAAGACTAAAAATATGTATATAAATGTGAGTGTATGTGTGTGTGTATGTGTGCAGGGCAAAGCGAGAGAGAGAGAGAGAGAGAGAGAGAGAGAGAGAGAGAGTGCGCATACAAATGATTATGAAACCCATAGACTAAGGTTCAGGGCAGGGGAAAGCACTTTCAGTCTGAGTGTCAATCCATTGTTGCATATTAGGGTTTCAACCCTGTCCATTAAGTCAAATTCATGGAAATTGCTTTCACCACGGAGAGAGTGAAGCAACAAAATTATTAGATGAATAGGGAAGGTGAAAGCAAAAGATCGGCTCAGAGGTACATGCACTGCCGTATCCATCCACTCATCCATCCCCCTTCTCTCAGGTGTCCAGTTGTCATGGCTGTAACTTTAATTAAAAGTTTCTGCAGCGGAGGTGACCCGACGGTGTCGAGGTGAGGGAAAGGCAAAGAGGAAAGACGCGCACATGATGGAAAAGGAGGGCGAGCAAGTAAACATATTTGTGTATGCCTTTGCCCCAATTGTGTGCTGGGGTGATTCAGACCAACAGCTAGATGGTACGAACACATTACTCATCCAGATGAAACCTTTTAAAGGAGCAAAAAGTATCATCTACAAACGTATTCAATATTAAGGAAGTGCCGGGCCTTCATTTATGACAGGTAATCATTAGATGCCTGTGGTGCATATTTAATTACATATTTCTCTTTATTTTTATCAATTACCTGTTAAAAATGATGCAGGTGTTTAAGAGATGCAAACATTCCACTTCTCTGTAAACTAAAATTTAAATTGATCATGCATGACACATTTATTAACATCGGGTTATCTATGAAAGAAAACTGGCTTTTGTTTAAGGCATCTGTTTGCTGATTTAAAATCTAGAAAAAAAATTCACATGAATGCCTATTTTTTTATGCATTCAATACAATATATCTCATCACTGCTTCCGTTTTGCTGTTTCCACTTTCTATTTATCCATTCATCTATCCATTAACTTCTGCTTATCCAAGTTTGGCTCGTGGGGGAAGCAACCAAAAGAAAACCCAGATCTCCCTCTCCCTGGCCACCTCCTTCAGCTCTTCCAGGTAAAGAAACTGAGGTCTCTGCAGTGCGTCCTGGGTCTGTCCTCGGGCCTGAAGCACCTCTCCAAAGAGGCGTCCAGGAGACGTCCTGATCAGATGCCCAAACCACCTCAACTGGCACTTCTTGATGTGGACTGGATGTGGACTGTCCTTTGAGTCCCCCTCAAATGGTAAAACTTCTCACTTTACCTCTAAGGGAGAGTCCAGGCACCCGACATAGATCTGTTTCCCCCTCACGTTAGTTAAACTTTGTGAATTCAATTAAAACTCACAACTTTTGTTTCCCGTTGCAGTTCCAGTGACTTTTAGGAGGTAATTAGTGTCTGACCAGGACGGCCTTTTCATTTGAGACACCTCCTGCGACGACATTTGGGTTCTATTGTAAAATGAACACAAATTAAAATAAACAGCAAAGTAGACAAGGATTAAATCCATAAAAAAGCCCTCCCAGTGTTATTTCAGCTTTGATGTGCTGAACCTGTTTGCAACCATTGTACAACAAGGTATGAAGGTAATGTGCTTCTGTCCAGTACGCAAAAGATTAAAAATAAATAAATAAATACACTGCATTTTGAAGAATTCCAAGAGAACTTTTCAGCTGAGAAAACTGCAATGACGGGAAGCAAGACTGAATCCAGAAAACAAAATGTTCTGTGGACAACAGTGTTCTGACAAACAAAAGCAAACAGAGCCTGTTTCACCGCTGCAGTGAACGGGGTGGGGCATGAAGAAAGCACCGGGCTGAAATTAAAAAAAAGAAATTGTGTGATCTTAATCTACTAAGATGAAAAAAGCCATAGATTGCTTTGGTAATTAAATCCTCGCAACTGTATTTCATCAGTTCTTTCAGCGCTACATGAAGCTCTTCACGTAATCTGCTGCTAAATCACAAAAGTCAAGTCTAGACTTTGCTTTCAGCCCAAACAAAGTAGAGTGAAAATAAGGTTTTATAACATTTTCTGTTTATATCATACTCCACATCATGTTTTATGAATTTGGTTATCAGCCTCAAGATGACAGCGGATGTTATAATGAGAAATAATTACATTCAGCAGAAACCTGCAAAAGCGTCTGAGGACTGGAGAAAAAGAAACAAAACACGTAAATTCCCGTCTTCTCGTAGGCTTGAAAGAATCTTTCTTTGTTTTTAAAAGTAAACTGATGTATATTCCTCTCTTTTTTTCCCTCAGCTCCATATGTGGAGGATGCAGGTCTGTGTGTGTGTGTGTGTGTGTGTGTGTGTGTGTGTGCTGCTTTGCAGCAGGCCAGCAGATCGTTGCGGTGTGCAGGCCAGGGGGACAGTGAAATATAGCCACAATTAGCCCTGGACACAGTTCAATGATGATAGAGAGGCTCTGCCCCCCTTACACCATGATTAAAAGGCCTGCCCTGCCCATCGCTGATAGAGACAACTGATCCCACATTATTAGTGGTACGACCGCCACCAACCAGCAACGGCAGCTTCATTCTAATGTGATCTGTGATGGCTTTTGTTCATTTATCATTCACTGCTCAAAACATTTACTTCTTCATTGGTAAATTTGTTGTTTTCTGTTACTTTTTTTTTCTCTGGCTGGTCTATCCTTCATTTACATTTTTGTGCATTTTACAGCTTTGGGCTCCTTGAAGTCAATATAAAATTTCTAAACAGTGATTGTAGCATAAAGCCTTGTTCCCACAATGTAATTAATAAGATGCAAGTCAGGTTTTACTGGAGCATCAAATAGTCTATCCTTTCATTAATTTAGCTGTGTAAAACCTTTGTGTTTATCCTTTTTTGGGGGATACAGTATTCTCTTTAAAAAAGAAATGCTGAGTATTTCATTTAGCCCAGCAGCATTTAAACTGTCCCATCTCTTAAGAAAGATACTCTATAATTCCATCTTCTTGTATTTGTGACTTTGAAATTTTTTTGTCCTTCTCCTCTCAATCCTTTCTTCAAGCTGCTGTCATGCTCGTAGATCAGTGCTGAAAACCTTCTTTATCTTTTCCACATCAGCAGTGTTCAGCTCTGCCCCATTTATTTCCAACTCTTTTTTTTTTTCCATCTGCATATCTGATAATGCAGATGCCGTCTCTGTTCACTGTTCACACCAGGTCTGCACAGGATAAAACCTCTCCCCTGACTGAGCAGAGGTCACAGAGGCTCACACAAACAATGTGTGTAGGTACAGCAATTCTAGCACACGTATGAAGAAAGAAACCCACCATGTGCATGCATTTGTGTAGATCTGTGTGTAAACAAAGAGACGCGTGGGCGTCGGGGTTTCAAGGAAGAACAGCCAACACACCAACAACCTCAGTGACCCTTTCTGCAAGGAAAGTCACTCCTTGGATGAAAAAAAAAGAGAGAAATAGGAAAAGTTGATAGATGGAGGGTTGGTAATGAAATGGAGACATCAAGGAGCATGAAGAGGAGAGGATGGAGGGAGCATAGAAAGAACATAGGAAAAAGGGGAAAAAGAGAAAGAAAAAGATGGAGAGAGAAGAATAGCCTTTTGCCTGTGTTCCATCAAGGGAGAAATTACACATTTACTAAGGTTTTTTCTTAAGACGACGGCCCTCATAGATCAAACCGCTTGGATGTACCAGCCAATTTTCAACATGAAATATAGACACCAGAAATCTATTACACCTGTGTTCTTTCTCCCCTCTGATATCTTTAGCTCTCTTTCTCACAGTGGTTGATGCATCTACATCACTGTCTCTGCTCTCTGCATGCCTCTACTCTTCTTCCTCCGAGACCATGGATCTCTCACTATCGCTCTCTGACATGTACATTATGTTATCTGCTGCTACATGTGCTTGACAAATGGGAAAGTCGATCATATTCAATAATTATCCGACCTTTTCCCTTTGTTGGATTTCTGCTGCTTCTTGTAGTGCAGCAACATTAGGACGGCTTTAAGCTAGGCCATGACAAGTGAAGCTCCTGAACCAAGTGGCATTTGTGACAGTGAGCAGAACTGAGGACAATTTTCTCTGACTGCGGACAAAATCAGTGTAGGTTGTTGGTTTTTGTTTTGTTCTTTTTTGTTTGGCTTTTTAATACTAGTAAACTGTGATGTCAACATAAAAATGTATGAATATATATTGAAAGCAAAACATGTATTTGAATGATTTGTGAAAATCTTACAAGAACAGAAGAAAAAAATATGATTTGAATACGTTTTGTAAATTTGTATTTTTGCTCTTTTTCCATTACACGAGACATTACTTGCACGTACATTACATATGTTACTGTTCCAACTGCTCACCAAGGATGGAGCAATCAGCTTCTGCTTCATACACTCTGGTTTGCTTTTCTTTCGTTAATGTCTTACAAAAATGTGTTGTTGTGGACTCAACAAACATTGGGCTGCTTTAGCAATCTAGCGTTAGCTGTAATTGCAGATTCCAAAGCAATCCAGTGTAAATTATACAGAATTCATTTAATTTCAGATATTCTTATATATATTGTACATATAATATTCTAATTCCTATGTTGTGACAAACAAGTTAGTTACTGATTTACCCCGTCTTCAAGTTACGCATGCTCACAACTTCACTTGTACCTGTTATATCACAAGAACTGCAGTTTTGCAGATAAAGAAGGTGTTGGACTATATTTGAGTCACTAAGCAATTTGAACTCCACGTGAGATTAAATAGGAAAATTAAAGATGTAAGAGTTGAAAAAGAATAATGATCTCACACAGGTATTGTTCAGCAAGCTCGTGCCATATGACGTCAGTGGACTGTTGTTACAGCCTGTCTTGTTAATGAAACTGGAGTGTAAGAGTTAAACAGCTGTCAGCTGGACAGCAGGATGCGTTTTTCATTACACATCCTGAAACTCCCACTCACAGGAGCTGAAACTTCACAAAACTTCTCAGAATGATTAACGATACATTAACAGTATGAAATCACATGAATGTAAACATACAACATAAAATATCACTGATATTGTTGTTTTTCTTTCCTAATTCACTGATGGAATACTGTTAAAAAAAAACAAAAAACATTTATGTGTGACATTATGACATTATGAATTATGAATGGTCTTTTTTCTTAGGCCATTTTCAAAATAGTGCTATTTACTGATTTTGAAAAAAAATGTGGTACACAGTATCCAGTCTGTAATATGCAGCTGTGCAAGTGTTCACATATGTACTACATGGTGTGCAACTTTCAGGCTTCTGCTTTGTGTGGCCCATCGGATTATGGGATACAGTGTGATAGTGGCATGATATGCTATAGCCACAAAGTGACACACCAGCCAGGTATTTTCGTTATACTGCAGATTGTGAAATTGTTCCCAAATTGCTTACCGTATAGGGGTATACATCCTTCAGGCAAGCTTCCATTAGCTGGAGGCGTAAAACCTTGGAGGATGGAACTGTAACAGGACTGACATCCTCGTCAGGTCCTTTCAGCTGTTGTGTCTCCATTAGTGTCGAACCTGGCAGGATCTACTGACCTAGCATACTGAAGTTCAAATGCAGCACTGTTTTCAAGTTGCTAATGAAATAAAGGAAGGAGACAACTATGAAAAACAAGGTAAAAAAAAGGTGGCAAATAGGTGAAAAGTAGAACAACAAGATCAACATGAGATGAGCTGAGATGGTGTTTGCATTTTGTTTGCTGTGATGGTGGGGGGCTGATTCAAGCTCAAACAGGACATCGAGGGGGCACTCAACACCACGGTCTACTCAGCAGTGTTTTTTTAGGGCTGTGGTGAGGTATCCCAATGCAGGGACTTGCCTCAATCATTACAAGTTTTCAAAAAATCATCACTGTGGAGCTTTTCCTGTTCATAAAAACGTATGAATGAGTGAAGCCCCACACAACTAACCCAAATCCCGACTAATGTCCCCTAGTGGCTCTCTGTCTTAACCCTGGTTCCCTCCTTATTTTTACTACCTCTCATCAGCCCCTGTGACTACATCTTGTTCTGTTTTTCCCCGTGCCAGTCCCTCTGCCGTCCCTCTCAGTTCTGTTTACCCATAGTGCTCACATAATCTGCTTTTTTGTTAAAGGAAATTGTTTGTTATTAGCTTCACTAAAAATGTAATTGGAGAAAGGTAAAAGGCAGAAAAGAGTCTTATGGAAAAGATGACAAATGCTGCATCGTACCTTGACAGACACAAGTTGATGACCCTTATGAGGAATTTGAGGGGACTTCCATTAGTATTCTGTTTGTATTACAGAAACCTGGCTACAAGATTATTTTCACTGATAGTGTCTGTATGATTCATGTGGTATCAGCCACCCTGTCGCCATGATGCTCCACACTTATTTTTCTGTTTTGTGGCTTATGCCCATGTGTGTTTTTATAAGTTTGCAGAACCGGGTACCTGTTTCACAACATTTGTCCTTCTAGGAGTGCCCACTCCAGCAGTAACTATGCTGACGTCACGCCACATTTGTTATTTGACACACTGATACATATTTTCAGATTAATATCCACCTCCTGCATTGCACAAATCTCCCAACTGATAGATGCTGTGATAAAAAAGAATTGAGGGAGGATCTTCATGTAAAATTCACTTAGCTGCCATATTTTTTCCTCCGGGACAAGATTAATTACGTTATAACTTGCTTCACGTTGGGGTGGAGCATGCACATAGAAAAGCGGAGGTTCTCTCCGATGCAAAGCCCCTTCCTTCTTCCCAACTCCCTCTCCTCTCCCCTCCTCTATGCAGCTACCATCTCCTAATACGTCCTGAGAAATTGAGGTTAAGAGGGGATATCCGGGGGGTTATCTGGTATCGCAGCGTTCGGCGTGGGGAGATTGATGGTCTTAAGAGGCCGGGGTGCTGTGGTCATATTCATATGGTAATTCTTCCCCATTGTCCCTGCGGAAACCATGGCTTTCTTTAATCTGTAAGGGAGGCCTCCTCTCACTCTCTCTGTTGAAACGAAGCCCAGAATCGCTTTATCATCTCCACCGATGCTGTGATGACGATGGGTGCCCGGTGACGTCTGGACAGATATATCGGTGAAATCTGTTTTCTGTGCGTGTAAATTAAAAAGTGGACGAGGTGGGGTATTGTTGATGGGATAATGGTGGGAGGGGGAGGGCATGGCAAATGCAATGATAACTTTATACTGGATGTTATTTTAAACCCACCCATCCCTCCATCCCCCCCCAACAAAAAGGAAGAGATAACTTTTCCTCTTGTAATCTTTTGGCAGCTGAGAAGCATTCAGTTCTGACAATTTCATCTTCTGAAGACCAATTGTGAGAAAGCAATCCTTTGCGATAGAGGTATTAAGGTTTTACAATTGTAAATCCATCTATTCAAACATAAGAAATTTTGTGAATACATTACAGTTTTTTTATTTTACCATCTAGCTTTAGTCTTTTTCTCTTTTATACCTCAAACATGCACTAAAAGTGGCATATTTGCCTCCAGATTGAAAGGGGAAACAGTTCTATTGCACTGTTCCATATGTTTTCTCCCCTTTGATCAGATACATCTCCAAAAATGAGAGAGAGATGGAGAGAGAGAGGAAAACACATGCCTGTCCTATCACCTGACAGGAAAAACAGAACAAAACATAAATTGCATGAGCAGTACTTGGAACCTGGTGGCATGTGGAGCAAACACATCTTTGGTCAATCTATACCATCACATGGTGCATCTATACAGGTGGACAAAGATTTTCAGTAATAAATGGCTTATCTATATACTCGGCGGATCTATATATCCAGTACATGGCTGATCGATAGCAATAAATCTCAGCTCGGTGGATAGACAATGAGATTTGTCTTCTGAGAGTCAGCTACATGGCCCCAGCTGGCCAACACAAGCACAAACACTCACTAATATATAAAGACAGACAGAAGAAGAACACAAAGGGAGATGTCCTGTCATCTCTTAAGTGGATTTTCTCTGATTTACTTGTCGAATAATTATCTAGATCCACATATCAGAGTGTCTAAAAATTCAAACAACCTGACAAAAAGTCTATGGGTTTGGACCCATGGACGTTGACGGGCGTGGTAATGACTTTTTCACTGAGCCGAAATGAATACAAAGCAGAAGGTCTGCGATAACTCTAAATCTCCTCGAACTTCAGCTCCAACACGATGCATGTCCATGTCGATGCTTCGGAGATAAACGCAGATTTAGATACAGCATATCAATGCATATTAGTTTGTGTTTCTAGAGGAGGCAGGACTGGCCTGCAGTCAATCCTCTCAGAATTAACATTTTTGCAAGTGGCACTACTTTGTCTTGAAACCCTCCACAGTGATTTGCCCACTGTGAGATGAATAAATTTGTAATAAAAGTCTGTTTCAAAATTGTGTTTTTAGCTATGCCGTAAAATCTCTGAACTACACAAAGAAAAAGACAGTGAGAAAGTCCAGGCAAACATGCAAACCGCAGCTTTGATTAATTTGGGCTGCAGTGATTTTCCTCGCTGCCGTTCCGACCATTGACTTCCTGTAGTCTGCAAGTGGGGCACACACTTTTCCTCTCGTCAGCCCTATCAATACACCCACACACACACACACACACAATCAATATCCATATTAATCATGCAAAATATGTTCGTGACAAACCAATTATTAATCTACACCATCAAGTCCAATACAGTGATAATGAATTTAGTGGGAATGCTGTGGACTCCATCCATTCATTAACTGCTGAAGGCTGCTGTAATGACGGCTGAATATCACGCAGATACACGGCTGCTGTTGCTAAAGGAAGAGAACAGATACTCAAAGAATAAAATCAGCAAAATATTCAAATAAACAGATGAAAAGAATACATCATCACCGGCTCCTCTTTCTTCACATTAAAATCTTTCCCTCATGCTCCCTCTCACCCTTCCACTCTCCCCTGTTCTCCTCCTCCTGTCCTCTTCATCTTCATATTGATGTCTTCGCTCCTCGCTCCGATAAGTGTCTAATCAACAGCAGAGGGGATCAGATCAGATCGCAGCAGGATGATGGATCTGGGAATCATTTACTGTGGCTTGCCCACTCCTCTAAACCACAGGAACATATTTTAAGGATGATAGCTTGATGAAATGATGAGCTCCTTCTTCCACACCATGAGTCGACTGCTTGCAGAAAATAATAGCTGGGAAAAACTTTGGAAACCTTCTTTATCGCAAAAGAAAAGCATTTTATTTTTCACTTCTGACAAAACTAGAGAGCCAAATTAGTAAGCTGCTCCAAGACGTTTCAACACTGTGCTGCTTATAATATATCACAAGAGTAATGTAGTACAAACATAATGGTATTATATTATGTAATATAAATACAGTTTTTATCTGCAAGGCACGGTGCAAAACATGACCCACGCAGGGCATCTATTTTAATTCAAAATCTACATCCTTGCAGAAGTGGTTTTACTTATTAGCTATCAGCTAATTATTAACCGTTAGCTATAGCTTTTTTTCTTTCTTTTTTTGCTGCTTCTTACAATGTCAAAAAACAGTGTTAATAAATTCACGTCTGGCTTCAGCACGAGTGGTGATGTCATGTTACATCTCCTGTTTGTTTGTTTTTTTTTCTTTTCTATTCTCCTGTTTTATTTTGAAAAGTTGCCTTGATCCAGATATTGCCTTTGAGTTTTTGTTCTCTTGCTGGTTCACTGTTGCCCAGCTCCCCATTTAAGATTTCTTGTGCTCCTTGTCTTCTTCTTCTTTTCTTTTTTTGTTTGTTTGTTTGTTTATGCGTTGGTTTTATTGGGCTTTAACTACTCCTGCATTTAGGTCCTCAGCAAAGTTCATCATGACTGTCACAGTTTTGGTATTTTGCTCATTTTGATGCGTCTCTGCTCTCTTGATACACCAAAATTCTTTGACCGTGCTCAAAAACATAAACTTTAAAAACATTTTTCAAGACAATTAGCGTTTCTTATTGTTCATGACTAATTGCTGGTGTCAGCTCACTTTCTGATCGGGCAGTAATGTTACTGTCCACTGGGAATGTGAATATCTGCCACACATGTTTCCCTAATACAATAGGATTTCTTATTGTAAATACTTGTTGGTTATCATGATTTAAGATTTGCGCTGTCCAGATATTCTTTGTGATTTATTCACTCTTAAATACAACTTGCATCATCTCTAGACGAGCAAGATGATTGGCATTTGAGCTAAGATTGCTGGCAGGGAATCTGGTACTAAAATCAGCCTCTATATGTAATGCGTGGCCGACGGCGTGGCAGCTCAGATCAGTGTCTGTGCTTTGGTTGGTTTTTGACCCTTTTCAAGGCTGACACTTTGACTCATGTGCCTCTGAACGCTTAAGCTGAGTGTTCAGGAAGATGGCGCCTGAGCTGTGACAGCATGCAGTAAATTGGACAAACCACTGATCATGATCCTGATCCTGATCCAGTGATAAAATATCAGCTCACCGTCTTGTTAAGGCTTTAAATATTGCAAAACACATATGATTCTGTCAATATAAAATGGTAAATTTTTTACGTGGTTAGTTGTACTAATGACGAGATGTCCAGAGCTTCCTGTACTGCCTGCAGATGTAAAAGTAGTAATTATCTTTCTGAATAATATGGTCATAAATAACTAATGAGTAGTGTGTCCTTTAAGCTTTTTATTTAATATCACTTTTCAGCAGCCAATATTCTTAACACTTAAACAAAAGGCCTCGCGTGTTCAGTCCATTCATAGCTAAAATACTGATGAATCATGTCATGCAGGCTCTGGCAGCATCGTGTGCGGGTCAGCGTTCACTGTTTCTGCCCTTCATGTATTGTATGATGCCTACTTCCCTCGCCTCTCTTCAAATTTGCATACAAATGAACATCTAAACGGGCTCAATGACATAATTGACTCGCAATTAGAAATTTTCTTGAGATGGTCACTTTGCACTGGTCAGACCAAGCACACAAAATGAGGAGCTACACACACACACACACACACACACACACATACGCACACACACACATACATAGGAGAGGCGGCTATTTTGCATATTAATGAGAGTCATTAGCTGTCACTTGGCAATAGCTGACAAGGGGACTTATTTATGCCCTAGCCCTCGATGCCTGACTGGGGGAAAGTGTCCACTTCAGCGACCAGCACTAATTGTTTCTGAGCATGTTGTCCGGCCGATCATCATCATCATCATGGGAAATTAAGCCTGCTTCAAAAAGACGACTTGGCTGACGTTGAGCATGGCCTATTATGATAACTCTGTGTAAGCTTTTAACTTCTGGTGCTCTACAAGAGCCAAGCTTTTAACTTGCAGCCATTACAGACCTTGTATCTTACCGTTTCATTTCAGGTGACAGCCGCTGAATCCCAAGAAACCCAAAGACGAGCGAGAACAGTAAGCAGGGCAAGTTGAATTACTTAGACTTTCACTGAAAAGTGCCCCAGTCTGTCTGACAATGGCCAGAACATCCAATCCAATCCAATCCAACTTTATTTGTTAAGCACTTTAAAAACAACAGCAGCTGACCAAAGTGCTGTACAAAA
>JBAMYA010000009.1:7447227-7484224 GCA_037176975.1 Arrhamphus sclerolepis
TTGGGGGTAAAAATGAGCATTAGGCTGTAGGAAGGTTAGGGTGGGGGGTGGCGGGTGGGAAGTGGGGGGGGTGCGGGGGATGGGGGAGAGGGAAAAAAGGAGGGTTGGGGGTAAAAATATAATGAGGGTTAGGCAGTAGGACAGTTGGGGTGGAGGATGCCCGCTGCGTCAACATGTGACCCGCAACGCCAAATGTCAATATATGACGAGTTGGGAGTGAGTCTGCGTTGTAATATGATATCACAATATACACAAACACACCAAAAACTTTACAACAAACATAATGCATAACACCTCATATAAACACAGAGGAGTCCTTGGTCCTGTTGGAGTTGATTTGTGGTTCACAGTGTTTCATTTACATTCATTTAAACTGTCCTCCTGAGTTGCACTTGCCAAGTCTGAACAACCAAGTAAACAAGTCCAAATGTCACATACTTGGTATTGAAGAATGGCTAAGATATAAACACGATGGCTCACGAGACAGAGGTGTCAACAATCAAGACAAAGACAAAACAGGTGACGTCATACTAGAATCCAACACAAAAAACAGGACGGCAAGTAAGAAAACTGGCAAATGCTAAGAAGGAGGTAAGCCAAAGAAAAAGTAAATTGAACAAAAGAGAGAGGCTTCAAAAAGGCAACATAAGATAGTCAAGATTAATCTGGAAAAAGAAGATGAACTAGATGTTGTGGCCAGACCTTTTCTCAATAACAACAATGCAGCTGCATGTGTGGTAGCCATGGTTGCTGTTGTCTCTGTGGTCACAGCATGTGCATGCACAATGTTACATCAGATGATAGGTGATGGTGAAGGGAATGACATTCTGACACACATGCACACATTTTTCATGAGATTGTTCATATATATATATATATATATATATGTATGTATATATATTTTTTTTTTAAACTGAACTTACATAAGAGGTTTACATGATGGAGGATGGTGCAACGCGTTGTACAGATATCTTTATCCCTGCATAGGTACATGAGTAACTAGTAATAACAGATGAGGCAGACACAAGCACTCACACATCACCGTAGCATTGTCTGGGCGATGCACCACCACAGGAACAGTAACACTGACTCATGAGAAGTTTGGCGAAGCAACACAAAACACTCCTCACTTTACTCCCCTCATAAACCATAATGCTCAAACTTGGATTATAAAAACCTAATTTACACATTAACACTCCCCACTTGTTAAACTTGGACTGTCTTATCATTAGAGAGTCCACCACTTAAGCCTCCAACATAAATACAATTGCAGCATGCTGTACAGTGAAGACGTTTGGGAGTGTGCACGCCTTCCATCAAAAGCTTCCCAGATGTAGCTTTGGTAATTATACAAGGCTGTTAAATATTTAGTAATCTCTAGTGGGAGAGCAGTTTAGAAGAGTTCAAATCAGCTTCATCCAGAACAACAACAACTACAAATTGCTGTCTGCTCTCTCAGCCACCACATATCTCACTGTGGCTCACTTATTTTACTTTAGCTCTTCCTCTCTGCGTTTTTCTTTGGACACATCTCTTTCTGCACCTTTGTATTTGTATCCCTCTCCCTCTCTGCAGTGAAGGGAGGGTGGGCAAGAGAAGGAGATGATTTAGGGTAATGAGAGGAGTAAAACATCATTAGTGCAAATTAACTTTTGTCAGCCGAGGTGATCTTGGTGGGGGTGCTTCTGCCACCGGTAGCAGCTCGCATAATGGCAATTTATGCATTAGCGTGTGTTACAATGTGTGTGTGTGCATTCATGTGTCTCGTGATGGCCAGCAAGGACGCTTTCAGTTTTAAAGGACATGTCTAATCTTTTGAAAGGCTTTTCTCTGAGACTCTGAATGTTTTCAAGCCAAGTAAACTAAATAAAACAGTTGGGATATACCGTAAAAGTGAGGCCTCAGCGCCGACTTGACTGCTCCTGCTTTGAGTCATAATTTTTATTTTTTCTTTAAGTTAATTTAACATAATTGGAACTTTTCCAGTTAGTTTCCATTACATTTTAAAGATATTTCTAGTTTTACCAATTTATTCACACAAACTCTGTTTTCTACAGCGCTAAATTTTTAGTGTTGGCTCAACATTATAAGTATATAGAGCTGGAAACACTCACATTCAACAGTTGGAGGGACGTGTGACTAATCAAATGCCCGTGTTCATGTGACGTCCTTGACTGACAGCTAGCCGTTAGCTCTGCCATTGGCTTTGACAGCTTTGTCCGGCCTATTTGCAACATGGAGCCACGCAGTTCAAGGACCGATGTGCTTCAAAGATTCTCTGAACAAACCAGTGGACCATGTGACTGGATAGTTGGTCCATAGTTATTTACAGTCAACAGTAGTAGTGCCAGCTCGTCTGGGAAAATGGCCAGCTCTGACTTTTTTTTCTTAAAAGCCTTGCTTAGCCTCTATTCTTGGTCGCACTTTGGTAGTCTGTAAGGTTGCTTCATTCTGTCGCATCCACTCTTTGCAAATAATAAACTTGAAGAGACAATTTGTCATCAAGTTTTCAGTTTGTTTCTACAATATCAGGACTGTCTCCACAACCGCCAATATCTGGACTGCAAACCATACATTTTTATTCCTTTTAATGAAGGTTCATTGTAGTTTATGCTTCAGGGGCCTCATGTACAAAGTGTGCGTATGCACAAAAACGTGCGTGCTCTTTTCCACGGCAACATTCACATGTATCAAGAGTGAAATGACCGTGGGAATGTGCGGAGCCTCACACCAACTTCATGGCTGGCGTACGCATGTTTCTACAGCTGTTGACACATTTGTGACACTTAAAGGTGATGTTGGGAAACTGTTACAATAAATAAATGTGAAAACAATTATATGCTCAAATCACTTGGTCTGAGTACTGAGACACATGAAAAATTAACACTGATGAACAATTAACACACTCGTGTCTGCAATTACACGAGTGGATATAAACGCATGTGCAAGTGTTGCAATGCATTAAAAATAATGGCTACTTTGGTGGTATTAAAAGACATTGCAAATGGTACAATTTGAAGCAAGCGTGTGTTCAAAGACAGAGAGGATTTGCTGGCACATCTATCGACCGCACACATATTGCTATAAAATTGCTATCACATGATGAAGTTGTATATGTCAACAGGAAACATTTTCATTCGATCAATATGTAATGCACAAATGCAATTAACCAACATTGTGGCGAGGTGTTCTGGTTCAAGGCAGGATTTACACATTCTGAGTAACAGCATTGCTGGAGACAGACTACAAGCTGGCACTGATGGGTGACTTCTTGGTGAGTAACTTTATTTGTGCATTGAGCTTGTGCGACCCCAATTTCTATCCCATCGTCACAGCATCATTACTAGTTGGTGGTCAAAGTTAGTGACTTGCTGTCTTCTGCTGATTAAACTACAGCTTAAGATCTTTCTAACAAGCCCCTGATTGTCTCTGTGTGCAAACTACTCATGTTAATAATCCTGTGCGTAAAGTGTGAAATGTCTTAATCAGCCTCACCTTTTCCCCAATGCACTTCAGCACTACTAGTATGTAAATGGTAAATGGCTTGCTCTTATATAGCGCTTTTCAGCTGTACTGCTACAGCTCCAAAGCGCACTGCTGAGCCTTCACCCATCCTGTCTTAGTAGGCACAAGAGGAAATAGGTTTCAAACCACCAACCTGCAGGTTCATGGCTGAACACTGTACCAGCTGAGCCACTTCTCTGACATCACAGCACTGGCAGCCTCTCAAAAAACTCTCCCATCCACTCCGCTTGTGTTTGTTGCTTAGGACAGCGTGCCAAAGAGCACATTTTTGCACGCCTGCACTTCAGAAAGCAGCACCTCCAATTCTTGTTTCATGAATTTCCGTCTTAATCTTTCTTTCTTTCTTTTTTAAAAAAAAAAGGGGAATCTCAGGTGCAGGGCTCATTTGAATATAATTTGCATATTTAAGTGCAGGGCAGGGAGGGGTCGGGTACTCAAACATGTGTGCTCAATTCCACGTTGTTTGGGATGTTCAAAGGAAATGTGCTTGGATTTGTGCGTGCACACGGTTTTGTGCATCTGGATTTTTTGTGCGTTGGAGGGTTTTTGGATTTGAGCGTATGTCATGTTTGAGTAGGAAATCTACACAAGTCTTTGCACATGAGGCCTCTGGGGCGTTGTTGTGTAGTACAACAATTGTGCAGATTAAACAGATGCATTCGTTTTTTTTCTTTTTTGGACCTTCTAATATTGCTACTGATAACAGTGGTTCCCAAAAAAACATGGGCGATGATGATAATAATTTTTCTGTCACCTCACCACAGATGGGCCTCACATACTGACGACAACGCTCACTGACTCATGACTTCAGGAAAAAGCTTTGTACAGTTTCAGTCCTAAAGCCCTATTCGCTTGGGACCAGGACCTCCTGTAGAAAGAGACACTTACTCTAACTGTAAAGAGCTTATCTCTTAGTAATAATAATAATAACCATTTAAAATTACCTGAACACAGGTTATATATGTAAATATGGGTTCACTGTGTTTTTACGGGTGTAACAACAAGAACAAGCAATGTAACAAGTTTTGGCACAGAATATTAAAGTTATATAACTCTTGTAAAGAGTGATGAGAAGTATTTTGAGTTTCACCAGAGAATTCACAGTTTTCCAGTCTTTTCTCTCATCGCCATCTGAAATGTTTCCACTTTCTTGCTCTCTGTCTCCACCTTTTTGTCTTCCTTGCAGTGGCAGCAGATGAAGGCATGGTCATGTTTAATGCATGTGGTTTGTGTTGCACTCAGCGCCGGAGAATGGGCTCCAGTCCATTAATTAGTAACAAACGGCCGTTGGAAACAAGACAGGCTCAGCACAGGTCAACTAGCTCCAAGGTCTGGAATGATGTGGACATTGATGTGTGCCCTGGGCCATCAACTGTCTGCAGCTGGGCCTCACACCCACTCTTGAGTGATTCACAGTGGTCACAAAAAGGGACACAACCTGCCTTGAATTACTTATTTGGGTAGCAAGTGAAGGTTATGGCTTGTGGCTTAAAAAGACAAAGATCACAACAACCATCTGTGTCACATCTGCAGCGTGCACACATGCAAATGATGAAGTAGGTGAATATGAAGCTGGAATAGATTTGCCTAATATAATCATGTTGTTGTTGTTGTTTTACGTCCTACTGCTTGTGTAGTCTGGAGCATGCAACTGCTGACTGACTTTTATTGAGATAAAACCTTAGAGCTTCCACATGTGAATAAATCTTTTGAGCAATTACGGCATAGCCAACCAATATGGCTTTACACAAAATGTTTCCTGTATTTTCAGGACTCTGTGCAAAGGATATTGGTTAATTAACCGGTAAGAATAAATTATTTGTAATTATCACCGCAGGGCCATCACACAGAAAGCGAGAGGGAAAATAGGGAGATAAAATCTTGTATGTTAATCAAGCCATGATGAATTGTCCATGTTGATGCAAACATGGCCTCCTCATGGGTCCATAGAGCATTCCTCGCACACGTGCACAACAGGGTGGGCGGAGAGGACAGAATTTATTCTATGAAGTGAGCTGGCAGGGAAACTCTGTTTGTGGATAAGTGCTGGGGGTGTTAAGCGAGTGTGTGCGCTTCTAAGTCTGTGTGTGTGTGCGTGTATCTCAGTGGGGAAAAACTATGGGACTAATTTGACCAACATCCCATCCAGATGTGTGCGCACGTGTGCGTCGTATCTAACAACGCCGTACACTGCTTTTTAAGTGTGTTTTTTACCTCTGGGTACATAAGTAAGTGTACGATTGTGATCGTGGTCGTGGTGGCAATGACACATCTTAATCTACTTAGTTAGCGGCCAGGGATCTTTAGCTAACGTATCATCAGCCAGGTTTGAGTAATAGACTCCTCATTTAGCTTTAATGCGTTTTGCATAGAGAGCAACCTCCCCTCATCACTCTTTAAGATGAATCGGCTTCCCAGCTGCAAGATAAAGAAAAAAAATATTCCAACTGCATAAATCAAAGCATTTTGTTAATGGAGGTAAAGTTAAAACTCCAACACTGCCTCTGTTTTGTGGGACATTACAATATGAAAAGATGCAGTAGGCTCTTAATATTGGCACAAACCATCATTTAATGGCTGATTTTGTCTCCAACTCCAGGTTTAGGCCTCTCAAGAATCTACAACTGCACCTGAGCCACACCTGTGATTTTGACCACTATTCAATTACATTTGATTTTCTTTTTTTCTTTTTTCCCCCTCTTTGTTTCCTTTTAGAGGGAGAGCAATTCAATTTCTGTATCTGAACGCTATCTGTGTAACTAGCGACCTATCAGTCATTTAGCTTCGTTCGGCATCTAAATGACAAGTCATAAAGACGTGTAACCTGGATGAAAAGCTGATCTTGATGTGAATGTTTTCAATTTCCTGTAAAGTTACTTTTATTGCCTATTATCTCCACCTGCTTTTACTTGGAATAAACTTTTTTTTCTGTTTTATTGGCTCGTCTGCTTCTGCCTGCCACCTGTGTGTCCTTGGCTTTCTTCAGTATAAGTCATGTCAGGCTGATAATGGTTTATATAGTCCTCAGTTCTGGGATGTTACATCTGAACAAACCATGAGACTTCTGGTACAATGCCTTTGGGAGTCAGCTATGAACCCCTTTTGTCCAAAAACTAAAGCTGGGGGGTGGGGGCATCTCAGCACATCTACAACAGGGTGACTGAAAATGAAGAGACTCAAAGTGCTGCAGTGACTAGACCTCAACAGAGAGCCGTGTATAAAAGGATGCCTGAAAGCCTCATTGAAGTGAAGTAATGTAAAGGACGGTGGGCCAGAATTCCCTCACAATTATGTTAGAGACTGACAATGTCACACGGAAAATGATTAGAAAACTGACTAACATCATTCATCCACCTCAAGCTTTGCTCAGTCAAGGTTTCTTCACCATAGGGCAGCACGGTTGCTTGGTTTTTGGACCCCCACAGTGAGAAAACATGCATGCTAGACCTACCGGATATTCTAAATTGCCTTTAAGTGTGCGTGGTTGTTTGTCTATATGTGGAACTGCAATCAACTGGTGACCTGTGCAGGGTTCAGGGGGACACCCACTTCTCCTTCTGTGTGCAGACAGCTGGGATAAGCTCCATAAGACCCCAATGACCTGGAATAGAAAGAAGCAGGTTTACATAACAGATGTATGGAAGTTAGTCTTCCTTTTCACTTCCATATTGAAGCACCATTTTTATTCTCCCTATTTTAATCAAGCACACTAATTCACCTTTTAAAATCTTTAAAGGACCATTATGTCAAAAACCTGTCTGCCAGTGTCCTTTATGCATTTGCTTATTTATTTGAATATTTTTTGGGGAGAGACATGAAGAGATCAAATAAAATAACCTACAAAATATGTAAAAAATAAAAAAAAATACATAAACTTTGTCCCATGTTGCATTTTATTAGCTCTCTGAGGTCTTGACCTTGAGGTTGGGGGCCACTAATTCCAAACCTTGTGTATGTGTGAGCCAATAAAAAGGCACCACTTTATAAAATTTGTCTTGTGCTGATGTTTAGTAATATATATTTATACATTGCAGATGAAGAAACGGGTTGTGAGCGGTCCCAAACACAGCAACAAGCACAGTTGGATATCCTATAAATGATGCAGGGTCCGTACATAAAGACTGCCTGCATATATATCTGTGTCGGACCCCCACCTTGCAGGAGACCTGCAGCTCTCCCTTGTGTTTTAATCATCATTTATCATTTGATATACATTGCACCTTCCTCAGAGTTTCATGAATTTTTGAATTGAACCGAACAGATATCCACAGATTGCATGTATTTGTTTTCAGTTGTGCAAAGTAACAGATTGCTTAAATTTCAAAAGCTTCAGCATAACGGCTGCATAATCAGGAGAACTTTCAAATGCTGTCTTCACTGTGCTGAGGTAAAGTGTGTGTGCACATGTATGCTTTTATAGCCCACCAAACAATGTACGCGTTCGTTTTTATGTGTTATAGATGCATACTGCAATGTTACCAACTGCAAAGACACACACACACACACACACACACACAGACAAAGCAGCTTCAAGTCTACCTCTGCCATCATACACGGGACTTTGCCTGTCTGTGTGACACACACAGTTTGTTTGGTAGTTTTAATTTGACAGCGCTCTGAATAGGGCCTCTGAAACATATACACACACTTACATTCACAAGTCTACACACACACGCACACACACACACACACCTTTAATTTGACAGCGCTCTAACAAGACCCTGCTGCTTGTCAAATGTTCTCCAGTGGCAGCAGGGATCCGCAGAGCCAAGGGGGTTCTTTTCAAGGACATATGTAAAAGAAACACACACACACACGTACACACACACACATGTGCTACCACACACTTGCTTTGAATAAGCTGAGTAGGACAGCCTGATGCACCACGCGATGGGAGAGAGGTTGCACACACGCTGAGGGGTTTCCACACTGCTGTTCCTCTCACTCTCCATCTTCCTCTCTATATCTCTCTGTCGTTCCCCCCCCCCCTTTTTTATCTTACAATCCATTGCTTCTTTTTTTTCTTTTTTTTTTCTTTGCCACTTTTGGTTTTAAGTACAGGGCTGAGGGAGTAAGATAGTCCAGGGGAGATTTTGATGACGGCTCCCTCTCAGGTCCAAAAAGCTGAATCCCCTCTCCAACTGTAAACTCACACAAAGACACACACATCAATTTCCTCCTCCTTCTTCAATCCAAACACCATGAGACCTTTTAAAGTTATTCAAAGGCTGATCGGACTTTGGTTCCAATCCCCTGGTTTTCAGCCCATTGAAGGTCTTTGTGTGTACGAAAGACGCACTTCCTTGTGTGTGTGTATTGGAGAGTTCCCATGCTGTCTTGAATGTGGCTTCCTCGGGAATCTTTGCTCATTAGAGGGACAAGAGTGTGACTTGAGTGACTTATCACTGGCTCCCCGCTCAACTGGATCACAAGGCTTGTCCCCAGAAAGGCAAGGTTTCAGCGCTGAGTGTGTGTGGCACGGAAAAGACAGCATGGCACACCAAAGACATGATTTTGATTCTAAGAATTGGTCCAAAAACAATCAAGTCATTTGAAAACCTCATATGGAAAAACTTTTGAGAGGCATAAGCACCTCATTGCAGATGTGGCACTTGTGCTCCACTAAGGCAGCACGTAAAAGCAGAATTTCAAATAAATGAGCGAGCACATCACTTTCATCATTGGTCACAAAAGTCACAGCATGTTACTCATGAAATCAAAATGTCAAACATTATACAAAATCAGTCCAAATCAGCAGAAAGGCATGCCCAGAGATTATCCATTAGATCATATCTTTCCCTGTGAGTCTGTGTTCCTGTCAGATAAAATGCACATCTCCTTCCAAAGATCTAGAAATGGGGTTCACAATGTGGCATCCAAAATGTCAACATGTACATAAATACAAACATTTCTCCTCAATTCGCAGTGACATTAAACTGAGGGAAAATTGTTACTGAGAATAAATGGATTTCTAAGACAGAGTTCAGTTTTTGGCTTTTACATGATAACCAGGAGTCCAAAGCGCAAAAAGGAAACATCAGCCTGTTTTTTTTTTTTTTTGTTGTTGTTTGTATTTTGTGATAAATCTGGCACTGATGTGACTCCACACTGAGGACGGTAGCAGGTCTTGTGATGATGAAAAGCCACACGGATTATTTGAATCCTGTAAATCACAGCTAAAAGTCACTGTGTAAAGCCAAGGCCTATGAAACTATCAGCCCGTAATAGAGAACACAGACGATATGTTACTGCATTGCCAAGTGCTACCACTTAATACCATTAATCTTGGTGCTCTCCCCCTCATCTCTCTCACTCTGTCTCTTCGTTGGAGTGCTCAGCGTCCTCTAAAAGTATGGATCTTGACCGCGGCCATTTTCCACAGAAGAGGGAAAGGCTAAAGAGAAAGCACTGACCCCTCTTTGCCGCAATTTTCCTCTCATCAACTTGTGAGACTTCATTAACTTCCATGGGGTAATTTCTTCTTCCAGCGGGTTTCTGAAGGTGGCGGCGGTGAGGGTGTTATGACGTTTTCCTCCCAGCAGTCCCCTTCTTTTCTTTTCAACAATATTCAACATAAAACATACTCTGGTCTGTTTTCTTTCTCTTTAATGCCAGATAACATTATTTACAAAGGGTGAGCGCCTCTCCTCCTAAAGAAATATTTTCTCAATGTGCAAACGAGCGTTGTAATTTTCCGCATTTGTGCAATGCACATGTTCGAACACAAAGAAGAGAGGGCCTCTGATGGCAGGAGAAACAAAATAAAATACCCACATATGGACTTGATGCATAGTTGAGGCCTCAGCAAGAACTTGCACGGTGGGAACTGTGAGTCAATGCTGCCCTCTTCAGGAATATTAATGTCACTGTAGATTTAGGAAACAAAACTGGAGCAGTTTGTCAAGACATATCACATCTATGGTGACGCATCCTGAAAACAACAGAAAAGTCTGACATTCCAGCTATGAAATATAGAGGAATATTGGTTATGTTTTGGGGCATTGTGTGCACGGCAAAATTAAGCCCCAAGACTAGCCACCCTGCAGTGAAACATACTGTCCAGTGTCAAGGAAACCATGGGTCATCCAACAGGATAAAAACACTAACCCACAACAAGAGAGAGAAGCACAGGACAACTCTTAAATGACCCTGATCTTAACTTGATCTTGATGAACAAGGCTACAGGGAGGAGAGGTGTTTAAAAACACCTGTTAGTCTGTGCAGAGGGCTGTTCAGAGCTACAGAGACTGTTTGTTGGCAGTGAAGGTTGTGCGACAATAACGTGAGGTTCAGGGCACCACCATATCCGTCCACGCATGCTGCCTGTTCAGAAAGTGCTCCTCCTGCAGTCAGGTGGTGCGTGCTGAACTTCAGGCAGTCGTCTACAGGAAAACAAGAAACACGTGAAACCAGTGGCCTTTCTATTTGACTTTTATCACCTACATTTTCACGTCATACTACATCGTTTTAGATTACAGTATATTTACAAAAACATTTGGGCTGGGTTACAATGGTGTAGAATAAACATTAAAATCAGTTCAGTGTTACATTTATCGTGTTCAAATTTGCATTGAGAACTTGTTTAGTTTTCAATCATTTTTCAGTTCAAGTCTCTACTAAAATACATGTATACCAGTGTTAATATGTCTGTGGGTAAACATTGCTGAAATATTTGCTTTTTTGATGTCAGTAGACGGGATGTGTATACATTTTGCGAGCAGCTGCAATAACAGGCTTTTTCCAGCCTCCAAGTGCTGGTTCGGGTTTTTGCCTCCCGACAGCCTGACATCATGTACACTGTTTTCATGCATTTTCAGGCAATTTTTTTTTTTAAAGAGTTAAAGAGAAACACCGCTTTAATGAGCAGATTTAACATGAATGTCTGTTAGTCATAAAATCTTTTCATCTAAAGAAATAGATGTCATTTTTTGTACCTTTGTGTTGCAGCATCTGCCTCCCCTGCAGCAGTTGAAGATGGTGTTTGTGGGGCCATGTCAGGAGGCGTACATGGTTCGGCTGCTCCTGCCAAACTCACAGAGGAGTGTTTCAGACCTGTGGTACCAGCAGATGGTGTGCGTGCAGCAGCAAGTCCGCCCTGCCTCCTGGATGGAGCCTGCAGCGTCCTCCACTGGAGGAGATAAACAGTTGTCCTCTGTGCAAGGAAAGCTTAAGCGCCATTCTTCTGCTGCACAACCTCAGCTGCCTTCCTCTTTCCATTCAGACATGAGTGGACATTACTCAGATAATGTCTAATTAATCCTGATGTCATTGTAAATATAGCTGTAAATAAAATTAGCTGCATTAAAGCAAGTAGGTTCATTGCAGCTGATGCTGGAAACATACCAAATGGTCAATGTGAAACTGTTTTCTCCACCATCTTTCCGTCAGTGTAAGAGGATCTAGTAACACTTCAAGTTCATATGTATTTAAAAAAATAAAAATAAAATAAAAAAACCTCCATAAATTTAACAGGCCAGAGAGGAAATCCAGCTGAGAATGAAGTCTGTGTTGAACTAATAAAATAACACAGGACTGCCTGGAAAACACCTTCAGCGGTGTTTGAGGAGTCCTGTACAACCTCCAGAAAAGCTTGAAAAATGACAGATTAAAGAAACACTCCAGAGTTAAAGCAGCTCTTGGTCTATTATTAAACAGGAATGAGTGTAAACTTTCGTTAGGGACCAAAATTACATGAATAAAAGCAGGTTTGGCCATGAACTTTCTTTTGCAGTCGATTTGCTCTGACTTTTTATGAACTTTCTGTACTCTGACAAAGTTAAAATGACTTTGGTTTGTCTGTATGTCCCTCTTCCACACTATCACTTAGATGGAATGACATTTTTGAGTTCTTGTCAGAGGCTTAAAATATCAAGTGACTCTGTCGCAGGCTCATTGCTCTCAAGGACTAAGATTACGTAAAATGTTGCTGCAAACATCCTCAGCCAGTGAGGACCTTGTTCAGACCGAGCCAGATCGAAGCCGTCCGTCTCATGTTCACTCCAGCTAGCGATGTTCATCTGTCTGTGCTGACACATAAACTTTCTCCATTCTCCCTTTTCTCTCAGCAGCTCTTCATGATACATCAAGTGCCACAGTCAGGCTTGGCGCAGAAATAAATGCCAACTGCCAGTTCTTCCAAATGTCAAATTTGACATGTAGACATTCAAGAATTGTCCCTGAAGGGCCATTTCAGAGCCACGCTCTCCAAACATGCCTGACGTCTGATGACAGGAGAGCAGGGGAAGTGGATGGACTTTTATCTAATGTCCTGCCTTCAGTCAGCCCTCTAGTTATACAATTTATCATAATCAGGCCTTCCATCATAGTTTTTTTTTTTTTCTTTGGTTAGCAAGTGAAGGTATCAGCTGAAACTGAAATAAAATAGTTCTCCATTATGTGTAGCCATGAAGTCAAATTATTGTAAAGTCATAGTTTTGACATTTGCATGGAAATACGTCAACTCCATGACACAGTGGGGTATTTAAGGCAAGTAAAAGCCAAAACTGTAGCTAAATTCACTTTATAAAACACCCTACTATAATGCATTAGACTGATACAAGCCAGCCACGTCATCTACACCTACATCCAGAAGGATTAGGACAATGACAAAGATTTTATTAATTTGGCATTACACACCACCACAAAAGATTTGAAAGAAAACGTAGGTATTTGAACAATTGCCTGATAAGAAGTTAACTGGCCAGTTGAGGCCCATTTCATCATTTCAGATGAAAGACAATAGAAAACAGCTTAAGTTGGTGAAGAAAAACCCTTCACATCAACAGAAGTCAACAGTTCTCTGGAGAAGGTGGGCGCATGAATGCAAATACAGACACGGTGGAGGCAGTATCATGGCTGCTAATGGAACAGGCCCGCTGTTTATTGATCTGCTGCTTATTGATTATGTGAGTGGTGAAAGAAGTAGAAAGATTAATTCTGGGATGTATAAGAGTTATACTCTGCTCGTTTTCAAAAAAAAAAAAGAAAAAAGATGATTAGAGCTTCAGTGTCCATCCTAAACATAATACAGAAGCAACACAAGACTTTTAGGAAGAAAAGAAGAGGAGAACTTTTTAATTTGGTGATTTCCATGTCACTTCGTCTAAATACATTTGGTATCCTGAGATGGAGGTACTTTGCTGAAAATGGCTGTAATTTCTAAATGGTAAATTTTTGTGAAACCCCTTGAATTAAAGCTGAACTTTGATCACACCTTGTCTGTTTATTTCAAACTCCCTGTAGTGGTGTATAAAGATAAAATCATTGAGAAAAAACAAAAAAAGAAACAAACAAAAAAAAAAAAAAAAAAATTCCCCAGAACCTGACTGTAACTGCAAGTCTGACAGCTAGCTAGCTAGCTTTCCTGCTTTCATCACAGAAGCGTTTTCTTCCCTGGACACCAGGGAAATAAATAAGTAAATAAAACTGAATAAAATTAAATTAAAAAAAAAAAAGGTTGCACACTGAAATAAGCATTGAATAATGAGGACAGAATTTTGTACCATGCGAGTTTTTCAGAGCAGAAAGTATTGCTCATCATCTCATATTGAAACCTTATATATGTACAAAAATTCATTTTTTGAATTGTGTCACATTTTACAAGATGGCTAATAAAATATCATTTCTGTAATGTGGCAAAATAAGAATAATAAGTCCTAAGTTGTTAAGAAATGGAAGACAAAAGAAATATATTCATTTACACCTCATATTCATGTTTATTCAAGGTCATGTCAGCGTTATCAAACTCTGCTGTTACTGTTTTATGAAATGTAGCAAACGTTCTCTTAAAAATATAAAAAAAGGAAACAAATGGATGACATATTTTACTTTGACCATTCCGGTTTATTGAAGGCACATCAGTTAGAAAATAATACATTAGTAGTGCTTAACATTTACATTCATCAACCAACTCTGTCCTCAGGCTAAATTCATGTTTGTAACACATATTAGGGCTTTTAAAATCTACCACTTTTGGACAGAACAAGAAGAAAAAAAGGAAAGAACTCACACTGTAAATTAATATGGAGACCTCAAGTTGCAACGAGAACATTTTAATCATTTTAATATGCAAATGACTTTCCTTTAAAGCACCCCTGTAAAGTTTTTTTAGTAACAAATCCTTAATTACAGGTTATAAAGGGACAATACATAATATACAGCTGCATCAGTTTCAGAGTTACTACCGCTAATCTACAATTCACCACAATAAACAGCACTATTCAATTTAGCCTCAAAGAATTACAACTTTCAAGTGTATAGGAAGTGTTGGTAATGTGTTTGTTCTGAGAAAGGTTTCTGTGGCAAACGACTGTTGTGAAAGAAAGAAGAGAAAAAAATAACTAGGAGGACTAAAAGGTTGGCTTTTGCTCCAGTCATTAACGTATTAGTGTGTAAAGACATGAATTAAGTGCAGTGTAACTACACGACACAAATGGGAACCTTTCCTTGAAGTCCACCGATGAAAATCATCACCGCTTCTGGGTTTGAGAGCAGATAGTGAAGTGGCAGCTGGCTTAAAAGCCTCAGAGAAACAAAAACAAAACACAGCCCTCTTAGTTTGTTTTAGGCCACCGAGGTCTGAAAATGTCTCTGCTCAGATCGACAGACGAGAAAAATCCAACATCTTCAACTCCAGCGACGATTTCCACCGAAATTCAAACCATGCTGCATTCACTGTCCCCAGGAGTTGAATCTCTCTTGCTCTGTTTTACCTTTACTGTTCTGAACAGCAAAGTCTCAACAGCAGTTATGTCACATATGCTGCAGGAAAAGGATTATATCATCTTATTAAGAAAGAAATGAGCTCATATTATTCTACCAGCCTCTACTGGACTCGGAAATTACAATTTCAAACACAGACTGAATGCATACGTGCATCGGTGATAAACTTCCTGCAGGCCTTTAAAACGTACAGAAAACAGAGAAATGAAGTGATGGTGAAGCTCATTGTGATGGGATGTTAAGGAGTTACTGGTGTATTCAGCATTTCCATCTGTAGTGTGGTGTTTTCCCATTCTTGCTTCATTCAACGCATATCTCAGACCTAAGAGAGCCATAATCATCAACTGTGGCCAAACCACAGACAACAGAAATGGAAGTATTTCAGAATAAAACTGCCAGTTTAGTTTGTACTGGTCTGAGCTCTCAGACTGGGTACTGCATGCTCTGTCATACGATAACGGCATTTCAAGGGTTACTGATTGCAATTTATGTCAGCCTGTTTGCTCGATGGCTCGAAGCTGTAGGACAGAACCCGCATGAGGCACTCCCTGCAGTGGAGTGGAATTGAAATGTTCACTCCTCCCAGTACAAGCAGCTGCTATGAACAGGTGTGGATTCATGGTTGAAAAGGGAGTAGCTGGACTGACTGTTGTATTTTGACCAAGAAGTGTCAAAGACATTTGATTCAGGGAAAGGAACACGTCTCCTTTAAAACTTTATAGTAGTTCAGAGCAGAACTGTGAATATTTCATTCACCATTCCCTTTTCTTTGTTTTAAAGTTCAGAAAAAGAGACCCACAAGTCCCATTTAGTTAAGTTCCCTCCTAATACGGAACAGTCTGGTGCACGGCTTTCAAACGTTTTATTGACTTTGAACGTCTTTTTTTAGTTCAAGTCCCTTCAGGTCCTTCATGCAAGCAACCAGGAAACTGCGGCACTTGAGCGTGTACTGCTGTGGAAAGTCCCGGAAATGACTGACGTGCTGACTGGAGTCAAAATCAAAACCATCAACGGGAACGCCTTTCTTCTTCAAAGTCTCCATGAAGTGCTCGATGTCCCCGTGCCTGATCACCTGGTCAGCTCTGGAGTACAAGAGGAAATGAGGCCAGACAGGTGGACTGTCCTGCACGGCATCGTAGTGGTTCTTGTGGATGTACTTGGTCAAGGGATATAACACAACTCGCAAGAGGAAGACACTTAGTGCAAAAAGACCGAGAAGGATGTACTTCAGAAAAGGGCTTATTTTTGGCCCTAAAGTAGCCGTGAGTGCACGCAGGGCCCCTCGGACATTTCCGCTACCCGGGGCGCTGTCGACCACGGCACCAATAACACACAGGGAACTGAACTGCTTGTCGCTGTGCAACAGCTCTATGATGTAGCGGTACAGCATGAAGCCACCATTACTGAAAATGTGAAAGAAAACAGGACTGTTCTCCACCTCGTAGTCATAGAGGATCTCCAGCAGCTTGAGGGCCGTGCTGCTCAGCTCCTTGTAGCCAAACGACTCTGAGATGAAGACAGTCTTTAGAGGAGCCGTGTAACGGACGGTGACGCATCCCTAAAGGAGAGAAACAAAGTCAAGAATTAATAACATTGATACTCGTCGGCAAGATCGCTGTAAAAGCAGCAATTTCCTTTGTCTCTCTGTTAAAACCATTAGTTTAACACAACATTTCTGTGGGTTTTCAGTCTGAATCAAACAGAAAAGACAGAACAAAAGTCTGAGCTGCTGAAGGGACACTCGGAAGTCAGAATCATAAAATTCTCCCAGAATTATCCGCTGATCTGTAGTGAAATTTAAAATAGTTATGCAAGAGATCAGGGATGGGCAGTAGCAGCAATCTCACCACAGCTTCTCCAGGAATTGTTCATTCTCGTTCAGAGGTGTCAATTTCACTCCGGGCCACATCATCATTACCATGGTTACCATTAAAGGGCTGGTCATTCTTTACTATCTCTACTAGCTACTTTACTATACAACCAGCTATGGAGTAACAGTAGTAACCTTTATTTAACCAGGCAGAAATTGCTAAGAAAAAACATTTGTATTTGGCAATGACCTGGTAGGAGGTAAAAAGGCCTCCCAAGGGGCAAAGGGAAAGGGGGAGTAAACAACATATAATAAAAACATGATTCCAGTATGATTCAAACAATGTAACCTATGTTGTCAGTTTTCCCACGAGTTCCTGGACTTGGTAGTAAAAAAATAAAATAAAATAAATAAATTTGTAAAATTGTCATAAATCTCAAATTTCACAAAAGTCACATGATTTTATCATAAAATTGAGTTTTTTCTACTAAATTTATCCCATTTTTAATCCAGTTCAGGACCTTTTATCGTACATCGGGGCCGTCTGCCTAAAAGGTACAACAATACGAGTTTAAATTTTGAACTACTTGCAGAAAACTGTGGTCTGCAACATTAAAAACATGCATGGTCTGAAACTGTCATTCTTCTTCTCTGTAACACAAGACTGATATCAGCTGACACCGCTGCGGCTTTTCTCTGCAGCTTTAAAAGTTTGTATTGTTGTGAACTTTAAGGGCCAGATTTATCAACATCCCAGTTTGCGTGTCATAATTTGCACGTGCAATCCAGAATTTTGCGCGAAAGGTGGAACCACGGTTTGCGCGTCATTTACTAAGAGTGACTGCGGTGCTGGAGACGCCCTGTTTAAATGAGGGTTTGCATGTTGTTTCTGGCCAGTACAGCAGTTCTCCACCAGTACGATTCAAACAACGGTGTGCTACTCAATATTCCTTCTGCAGGCAATGTTGTATCTTATTTCTCCGGCATGTGGTTCTCATATTTTCATTTTTCTCAAAAAACACGAATGAATGACACATGCTCTTGTTTCTAATGTCATAAATTATTTCACACAGAATTTCATAAATTGACTCCCCTACAAGCCAGCCATCTCCAATCTGGCAACTTGGAAAACAGAAAACTGTTTTTCAGAATAAAAGAATCATGCACTGACTGGGATATTTTGCCACAACGTTGGTAATGATGCCTTTGGCATCACTAACGCGCTGCACATTCAAGCTCTTATTACTCCTATTAGAAATGCAGCGATTGAGAAAAAATACAGTAAATAAATAAAAAGAAAAGTCCTGCTTGGTGTCATTCACCGACTGCCTAGTATGTGGAAACCTAATCACCTCGGCCATCCAGCACCACACGACATTAGGGATGTCTGACAGCACATCTGAAAAATGAGACTGGGAGTATCCAGTTGTAACAGCTACCGTACGCTGGACGCAGATGTAAAAAAAAAAACAACAAAAAAAAACAAAACAAAACAAAGTACGGTTGAAACTAATATCTCTGCAGCCCATAATAAAGAAACTGGCAGAGAAACACCAGGCACTGGACTCCCACTAGTTTTCCATAGTTTAATTTAATTTCCTTTGAAAGGAAACCTAATCATTCTGCTTTACCCCTTTTTAAGTGCAATATTGTTTTCCATTGGAACAACACTTTGCGATGTCAGTAACGAATCAATCAGGCAGTTGCACTGAACTGTCTTTGGTCCAGATAAAATGAAGTGGGGGGCCGCATTTGGCCCGCGGGCCTCGACTTTGACACCAGTTGATGACAGGTGCACTTGGCCTGTGCTGTACGGCTCAAAAACATATGGCAGGACAAGTTTACAGATTTTTTTTGTGTGGTTTTGACCTGTTCATTGTAGATGGAGCTGTACTTGGAGAGGAGTTTGTCTTTGCAGCCAGCCCAGCCCAGCAGGATCACAACCGGCTCCTTTGTCCCCTGCCAGTGTCTCTCTGAAAACAAGACAAGACGACACGACAGTACGTCAACATAGCCAGCTAGCCCAGCTAACGGTTACAACATTTCAGCGGCGATTTTGTCACACTTGACATATAGGTCACCCTGAGAGAGATGGTGGCTTTTTTTTTTTTTTTTGTTAGTACAATGAAATTCCGCTAACCTGACGTGCCCGCATCTGGAAACACAATATTGTAGTCGATTTCATCGGCTGCCATTTCTGTGTGCTAAAGTCTAATCTGCCGTTCTCCCATCTGGCTGTAATGAGTGATGATTCAAAGCCAAGCTACCGAGCGCTGAATTGATAAAAACCCAATGAAAGCAACGACAAACAACGGGTCCTTTCACTGTCAGTGGTGCTTCCTGTAGAGATAGGTGTTGCGTCGAGTTGTGTTCCCGCGACGGAGAAGGACCCGGCGGGGGCGCGCGTGCAAGCGGAAGCTAACAGTCGATACAGCGGTTTTTAAATTAATTTATTCAGTGTTTGATGATATAAGGGGAATCAGAGCAGGGCGTACATTTTTATTTTAATGTTGTTGTTGTTGTTGCAGAATATCAACTTTTAAGGATAAAATTGTGACTTTGTTTTTCTCAGTTTTACAAGATTTCTAATTTTATATCATTCGGATTTCATTTTAAGCAAATTTTACAAAATTATTACGTTTTTATTGTACAGTTATGAGTTTTGTGGAATTGTAGATTTTTTTTGTTGTAAAATTGCATTTGTAAAATCTCAAGTTCTTAATGTAAAGTTGCTCTCCTCCCTCAACATTTCTAGCTTTTGTTGTCAATACCTACTCTAGCAGGCAGTGGCAGTCACCCTTTCGAAATTTCTTCACAAATTTTCCAGTTAGAGGTATATGATTTTATTCGCGCACTCTTGCAGGCCATGTAGGATGAAGTGGTGAACCAGATTTGGCCCGCGGGTCTCGAGTTTGACAGGTGTGCTATAAGCATAGATATATTTATAGACATGCTAGGTTGAGCGCGCTCCCGCCATATAAGCACCAGAGACTCCCATGAAGGTTTCGTAACTGGGCATTACACCGGAATATCTCTACTTCTTTGTGCTTTCAATAAAGCTGGCATTGCTCTAGCGCCCTCTTGTGATTAACCGTCTCTATAGTTCCACAATCTTTCGCTTTTCGCGATACAAAATTTTGCATTTAATAACCTACGAAACGCTTGTAAATTAAATTTAAATGGTAAATTCAAGTAAAGAAGAAGTTATTTTTAGTCCCAAACTTTTGTTTTCATAACATTCATTTATTTATATTATACTTTAATTTTTGGATGTATTTTATCAGTTTTTAATTTCCCTTTAATTTTATTTTTAAATGAATGTGTTTGATGTTTCATCTTATTTTGTAAAGCACTTTGAGTTGCATTTGTCTTTGAAAGATGCTATATATGAAGTATAAATAAAACTGAAGCAACAGCCTTGTGCAACTGGAACAGGAACAAATAGATTGCCATTTAATTAACATCCACATGTCCAACTTTTAGTAAAAGACACTACAAACAGCAGCATGTCAGTGTTGTCTGCAACCTCACAGAGCCAGTGGCGTGTCCATTCTTTGTTTTTATTCCGCGACAATAGTGTTGAAACTGAAGGAATAGAAATTTTATTTGATTTTACGCCTGTCATTCTAAAATAAATCTTACAAACATAGATGACGGCCACTGATCCATTTCAGAAAAGTTTTTATTTTCCATTCAAAATGGGAACTACAAGATGACCTGATTTGATTTTTTTTCCCCAAAACCTGCATTTTAATTTGAGGTCCTCAGAATGTTGCTGCAAAAAAGTCAATATAAAACAAATGTATGAAAAAATATATGATAACATGGCCCTAATTTTAAAACATAATATGATACATGTATACATGTATTTCTCTAGAATAGCTGGAACGTATAATAATAATTATTATTATTATTTCCAATTGGGTTGTCCATCCATATGTCCAAAGTGATATCAGACGTGTCCAACATTGAAAACTAGTTAAATGACAGTTCTAGAATACTAACAAAAATTTACATTTAAGGATGTGAATCCTAAGTGGGACAGTCAAATGTTGAACATTTTTCCTAAACTTTAGACAAGTCATAAAATATCTTAACATTCTCTAAATAAGTTGATCAATGAGGCAGTCAGCCCAGATACATTTACCTTTAACCCCCAAAATTACCATTTGTTATCAGTATTTTTACGTTCACTCTGCTGGCATGTGGAATAACAAAGACTTGTAGGGAGCAACAGCAATCTTTCAGTGCTCCCGTCATTATGCTATTATGCTCACCTTTATAAAATTTGCCATGTTAGCATAGCAGATAACACGTTAACCTTAAAGAGTGATGAAACCTGACGTGATGATGCAGCTAAATTAAACGTCTGGGTGTCATCCAACCCCAGACAGACCTCTAGCAAATATATAGAAAATTATTAACTGCATGAGGTGTCATGAAAAAAAATGTCCACCTCATATTGTATTGGATGAACAGTCAACCACACTGAATGAAAGAGCACATATTACGTTCTTCCACCCCACACCATCTCCATCTTCTGCATGTGGGCCTTGGAGGACTTGGAGAAGGTGCTTTTAACCACATTTAGAGGAGTTGCCTTTCCACTGAGATAGACCTTGTTAAGACAGGCAGGAAGCCAGCATTGCTCTTTCTCATCTACTGCTCCTCCAGCCTCCTCCTCTTCCTTGGTGACAGCACAGGAGTAGGCAAAGATGTATCCTGTCATATAGGCATCAAACCCTGCCCGATGTGTTCCTGCATCAGCGTTCTTCTTCTGCGCTTTAGTCGGGGCAGAGTGGTTGCTAAACCTTTCATCACTACCTTCCCCTGTCTTCGTTCCACCAGCTGTGTTTGTTGCTTCTGAGTCTCGTGGTTCTGTTTTGTCTTCCCACGTTCCGTTTCCCTCACTATCAGTTTTCATGCTCTGCCCTTCGTCCTGTTTTTGACTTCCATCTCGGTTCGTCTGCGTCACAGCGTCTGGGCGCGACTCAGCATTTGCCTCATGCTGGTCTCCCGGCGTTCCTTCCGAATCCACTTCCATGTTTGGGATTTTGTTTCGGGGGGCACCATCTGAGACAGAGGAGCCCTCTGCTACCTCTTTGCCACCTTTCTTTTTCTCTCTCTGTCTCTTCCTCTTTCTCTTCTTGTCATCCTTGCATTTCTCATCTTGGAGGATGATGAGGTCCGTGTCGTGGGAAAGCGGACACTTTGTGCCATTCGGACACCAGCCAAACGCCTTTTACACAAACAAACACAGACAGAGCAGTTATTTTAAATAACCAATAGTTGATCAGAGGTCTGTATATTCTCACAATAGCCATAAATCTGTCTCTTTGAGAAGAGCAAAACTTGGATGAAGCCCGTTCTGTATATGATATAATGAGAACATCTCTCTGAAAGAAATGTCTCTGCTCAAAAACTGACATCCTTAAGATCAACGGAAGTTTTCAGAATAAAAGCCTTCTGGTCCCGTAAGACGACATCTGTGTTTGCTGGCAACAGTCAACAGAGATGAGTATTGCAGACAATTAAAGCTGCAGACAACTTATAAAACACGGTGGTGGTGGCATCATAGTATGGTGTTCTGGAACTGAAACATTTGCATTAACCTGGAAACAGTGAAGAAGTTCTAACTTGGGAAGAGTTTTATGTTCAAAACAGGACAGAGAAGCCTTTGATACGGGCTGATGGACAACAATTCCTCCTGAATCCTGCATGAAAACTGCAGATACATCTGATGAAGGTGCATTTGTCTACAGGACAGAGTCTGTATGAACATTCTGAAATCAAGAATGGATTTAAGAAACCAAAATGAAACATGCATATAGATGTCTCTTAAAACATGTATATTTTACAAATCAATCAAAAATGTGTATGGTGTGCCTCCTCTGATGACAGAAAGAAACATTAAGTAGCCAAGTGGACTGTATTGTTTTTTTTTTCCTCAGTTGAGATACTTTGTTTCAGGACTTTACGAGACAAAACTGAGAAACTCTTGGAAGAAAAAGCATGAAAGTGTGTGAAACTTACAGAGAAGCGCTGGCAGATGTCAGTCTGCTCCTCAGAGGGCGATATAGCGGGACACGCTCTGTAATCCACATACGTAGACATATGACCGGCATACTGGCAGAATTCCACATGAACCTGAGGTCCCATCGCGCCAGAGGTGACGCTCCGACTGTTATCCAGCTTGCTGGAAGGAGAAGACATTATCAGGAGACAGGTTAACTCCACTGTCACTCACAGCTGAACCGCTGCTGCCAGGATGAACTTTAGGTATTAAAACAACTGAAGCCCTGAATAAGTCGACTAAATTTCTGAATTTTAGCTTCGCTGGTTCGTGAAATACGAAAATATGTGAGTTTTAGTGCTACCTACAGGTGAAACCTCACAAAGGTTAGCGTTCTTCCAATGACTGATGTACTGACTGTCAGAGGCAACACTGCTATTGAGGTATGATGCAGAGTATAAACTCTGTTATTGCAGCACCTCTACAGGCCAATCTGATACATTCTTTCAAAATTGCACTATGAACAGGCCTATAACATTAAATTACTTGAGTCATTCATGTGATTGGCTGCTATGTCGTCATTTCAAGAAGAGCCAGCTGGTGCTTCTGCTAACAATTAAAGCCTTGCAAAAGTAAACCAAATTTTAAATCTTGTAACAACTTCTCGTCTCGATGGCCTGTAACTTAATGATACAACGTTTTGTGAAAACTGGATGAATTTGTCTCGGAACAGTTTGTTTTAATTCTGCTTTCAGTCTTTTCAAAAAGGTGGCTTTGCTGCTTGAAGATCTTAGAAGATAGAAACATGTTCATTCGAAAAGTCATGTTGACCAAATTATGAAAAGGTGAAAATGCATTTATCAGTCTCTATACAAACTAAAATGACCATTTTCTGGAATAAAGGACTTTCTAAATGCTGTTTTACGAATGCATGATCCTTAAATAACCCTAAACTACTGTTAACAGTATCCACCTTTTGTTAATTAGTTCAATTATTAGGTTGTATAATGGATCACTGCAGTTTAAAGGAGACATGGCGGTTTTTTTAAAAGTTGACACGTTTTCCTGAGGTCTCAGTGAAACATCTGTGGCAAACTTTAGTCAAAACAGAACAGATAAAGAAGACCAAAAAACACCCTTGTCAAGCATGTCTTTGCAGCTCTGTTCCCTTGCAGCTGGTTCGAGGGGGTGGAGTCAGCCGCTTGACTTCCTGCCAACGCTTTATTCCACCAGGAGACCCAGGAGTCTTTTTGTGCCATCTACTTCTGAGATATAGCAAACACAGAACATAAAATATGCAAACGTACTACTTGCCATTTCTTGTAAGCATATTCCAGGTAGGAGGCAGTGAGCCTCAGCTCAAATTCAGTGATATATTTGGTGTCATAAATGCCAGCAGGAAACATCTCAGACAGGTCAGCTGTGAAGGTGGCCAGACGCTCTGGGAGATGAGCGTAAAAACTCTGGAATGAGAAAGGCACAATCAAAGATAAAAATATGTGGTTAACCAGAGGGGAACGACTGGTAGATGTTTGTGTGTCACTTCATGAATCATCAGTTTCACTTATAGCTGAACCTTTGTATTTCGCTAATTGGGATAAGCTGTTTGGCCTGATTTAACATCTTAGTCATGAAACTGAAAGAGAAACAGAAATCCTGGTACCTGGTACAGGAAGGCCATGTCGATGAGGCCGTTGTGTAGCACCAGAGGTTTCTCTGCACGAAGCAGCTCAGTGAACAACGCTCGAATATGGACCCCACGGTCATCCGATCCTCCCTGGGAAACAAAAAACAGTGCACACCTGGAAATCATATCATATCTGAGGATTGCAGTGTATCTAAAGATAAGTGGGATAAAAATGACCTGTAAAAAAGTTCAGAGGGGCACTGCAAATGGACAAAGACGCACTAAGACAAGGAGCAGCATGCAGGCATCATCACCTTATTATTGCCCTTGCAGTACGGTATTCCATGACTGTACTGCTTGTTAAAGTCAAACCCATGCTGCACCAGGAACTGGACTGACTGGGGTTCGATAATGTATTCCTCTGAACACAGCAGGGTGAGGTTATACACCTGGACCAGGTATGTGTCTGGATCCTGAAGAATGAAAGCATGACAAATCAAGGGATTAAACTTCACAGACAGCGAAGAGCAACTGCTATTTTAGTGTCGGTTCAAAAATGACAAATCTTTTGTTCTAAAAAAATGTGGTTTGTGAAGTTAACTGACACATCCCTGACTGCAATATGTTTTTAAAAGCTAATAGGCAAGGACTTGGTGAATGAAGGGCAGACTAGAACTACAGAGTTCAAAGTGCGAGAGGCTGGGGAATGGGGATTTCAGTGACTCTGAACATGGCATGGTTGTTGGCACCAGACTGGCTGGTCTGAGTATTCCAGAAACTGCTGATCTACTGGGATTTTCACGCACAACAATCTCCAGGGTTTACAGAGAACAGTCCGCAGAAGAGAACACATCCTGTGAGCAGCAGCTGTGTGGATGAAAATGCCTCGTTGATGTGAGAGGTCAGAGGAGACTGGGCTGACTGGTTGGAGATGATAGCAGGGCAACAGTAACTGTCGTTACAATCAAGGACTTCAGAGTACCATGTCTGAACGCACAACATGTCCAACCTTGAAGAAGATGGGCTACAGCCGCAGAAGACCACACCGGCCACTCTTGTCAGCTAAGAACAGGAAACTGAGACTACAGTTCACACAGGCTCACTAAAACTGGACATATGGAAGATTGGAAAAACGTCGCCTGGTGGGACAAGTCTCGATTTCAACTGCGACATTCAGATGGTAGGGTCAGAATTTGGCATAAACAACATGAAAGCAACCTGCCTTGTATCAACAGTTCAGGCTGCTCGTGGTGGTGTAATAGTGTGGGGGATATTTTCTTGGCACACTTTGTGCCCCTTGAGCATCGTTTAAATGCCACAGCGTACCCGAATATCGTTGCTGTCCATGTCCATCCCTTTATGACCAGTGTGCCCATCTTCTGATGTCTGATGTCTACTTCCAGCAGGATACCGCACCATGTCACAAAGCTCATATAATCTCAAACTGGTTTCTTGAACACGACAATGAGTTCACTGTACTCCAATGGCCTCCTCAGTCTCCAGATCTCAACCCAACAGACCACCTTTGGGATGTGTCATGTCAATAAGAACCAAAATCTCTGAGGAATGTTTCCAACACCTTGTTGAAAGTATGTCACGAAGAATTCAGGCAGTTCTGAAGGCAAAAGGGCGTCTAACCTTTTACTAGCAAGGTGGCCCAGTGAGTGTGTGTGTGTGTAAATACACACAAACACACATATACATGTATATATATATGTATTTAGATATATATACACACTGGAGGTGTGTTTTTCATTGCAGAAACTGTCCTCAACATGACATGATTGTTAGTCAAACAGTAATCAAACTTTTTTTTTTTTTTTAAACTTTCTTTAAAATAAATAAATAAATAATTTCAACATATATAGACTCTAAACTACTGTGACACTTGCCTTTCAATCTCATATTTACTTTCTTGGAACACAGTGAAACAGACAATAAAATCAATGCTCTTGTAATAAATCGGGTAATAATTGTGGATTAAATCGTGAGTCTTAATCAAATGGTAATGTGTGACATCTAGATTTTGTGCCACCATCTCTCGTGGTGATAGTATTCATTCTCATGAGTATTATAATCACATGAATACATGTCTCTAAAAGATGTTGTCTTTTAGTACCTTGTTGTCCAGTTTCTTGTAACAGGCGATCCCCAGAGAGAGGATGGAGCGAGAACGAGCAGCATGGCATATGGCCTTGTATCTGTCCTCTATAGATCTGAAACAGTGCAGAAAGTATCAAGAGTAGTAACATGAATGCAGTCATCCAATCAAAATCCAAAACAAATTACTTTTTTTAAAAATCGCTGGGCAGGTTAGGAGGACAGGGACAGAAGACTGCAAATACTTCCACTCACTCTGCCAGCAAGGACTTCCTGTTTCCCAGACCACTCAGCTCCTGCAACAACAACACACGATGGTGACTTTACAGACCACTCTGAACCATAAACCACAGGTTTTCAAACTGTAAGACTCTCGTGCAAATCAGGAGACTAATCAAAGCTGTACACACTGTGTACGCGTGTTTAAAAAGGAAAGAAAACACGTAGCAGAACTTACCGTGTCCAGAGCAATAAAGGACGACGTTTTAACTGCGATGACCAAAGCAGGCCAAAGCTCCTTAAAATTATCATGATGGACATCAATAACGGGAACTACCAGAGAAGATGTCATGTCTAAGCAGGTACATGAAAGGTTCGCTCGCGAGGCGAATCGCCGTATGATGTTTATTTTTAGTATTTTAAAGCGTAGACTTTCTGTTTTAGCTGCTTCTTGTATTTTCTTTGTAAAATCACTGAAATTGTTTCCGATTATTCATTAGAATCCACACCTGCAGCGCTTCAACCGTAAACATTTCAACGTGCTTCTTGGGGTCCTTTGGCAAAGTAATTCATAGTGGCCGTACTATTGCGTGATTGTATATAAAATTACCTTGCTAAAATTTATGCACATATGTATAAGGAATCGATATGAAAGATTTATAGATTAACTTTATGATTAAATTTAGCAATTTAGTTCCGCTTTTTAAAATGTATCGAACTTATTTTCAATAAGGCGTACTTGAAAGACACCTAATGCTACTCTGCGATCGAGGAGACGGACGCCATTTTGGCTCAAACAAGTCAAATGTTTTATTTCTCAAACTATTTTAACATTGTTTTCTGACGGGGGAAAAATATATCGTATTGTTTTCCGTGACAACACTCTTTTTTTTCACTTGTTGATATTTATTGCGAGCGTAGCTTTGTTTTTGCCTTTACTCCGTCTGAGTAATTAGCTCTCAGTAAAGAAATAAAATCCCTGCTGCCCTCACGGACAGTTTGCTAAATCAAGCTCCACCGTTTGTGTTTAAGGCTATGAAATGGGTGGCTGTTCCGCTCCGAACTGCTCCAATTCAACCAGCATAGGCAAACAGTTGTTTAGGTTCCCCAAAGACCCCGTCCGCAAGAAGAAATGGGTGGTAAACTGTCGACGTGACTTTGAACCAACTCCTCACTCCAGACTCTGCCAAGTGAGTTCACAACAATGTTTTTATTGTCTCCAGACAGAAAGATGCGTCACTCCGGGGAAAAGAAAAAAACAAAACAAAAAAAAAAACAGCATACTCCAAGTTACATACGTGCATCAGTGCATGGTGCGTTATAATGCGTCATATAACCATCTTTTTCCCTCAAGGACCATTTTGAACTGAGCCAGTTTGAGGAGATAGCCAGGTCTCCAGCTGGAGGAAAGAAGCTCAAGCCCAATGCCATTCCCACTCTGTTCAGCGTTGGGGACCCTCCTTACCCGGCAGTTACCACTCCATACATACTGCTGCCACTGAAACCTGAACCAGGTACTTCTGCTTTCAGTTGAATCAAACATAAATGCAACAACATCATTCAGATGGAAAGAAGCACAGGCTTCATTTTACCATTCAAATTTATGGAATTAATTTTAATTTTATTTTTTTTAATTATAGATATTATGACTAACATATTTTCTTACTCCCTACATTATAATATATATAAAGTTACAAACACAGATCTTCTCAGCTTCTTATTCAAAACAAGACACATTTATTAAATAAAAAAAGGGGTCTATTGTCACAGTTTAACAACAGAGCTGTCCACAGAGGTGGCTGCCCATCAGTCAGCTGATATTCTCAGCAAAGAGCCTTTCCAGTTGTTAGAAATTGACCCGATTAATCACAATTACCTCTAGTTAAAATAATTTAGTTCCACATGCAAGCATGTGAATTAATTTGACATTTGCCTTAATAATTGATAGACCTTATTAGTAGTTAATGTGACTTTAATATTGGTTTGTGGTCCCCTGTGTCTAAACAGAGAACTAATTAAGAACTAATCAAAAGGGAATGTTAGTATTGGGACCAATTTTTATGTTGTGGTTTTTTTTCTTCTTTTTTTTTTTCGCTGACATCTAGTGGCCAAAGTTCAACTGACATTACAGCATACGAAGGAACAGAATTACAACAATCTTTAATATTAAAACTAAAGGTAGTTGTTTTCAGTCCACTTAATTTCTAACAAAGCAATACTGACATCTTAATAGGTATTCATCATGGTAATGCAACGGAGTTGAAGCAGTTTACACTCTTCCTCACTGGTACCACTCCAGTATGGAGGCCAGATGAGATCATTCAAGCCAATTTTAGTGACGCGAAGCTTGATATGTACACATGCATAACATCATACAAACGGAGGAAAACCTTAACTTCAAGGTGATAAAAGATCATTTCTACATAAACAAAAAACACAGTATCAATAACAAATGAACACATCATGAAAACACAAGAAAGTGGTTTTCCACAGAAAACCAACACAAGTGTCCAGCTGCTAGAGGATGCAAAAGAACTAGCAGGATGCTCATCTATTAAACTGTGCATAGGATCATTCCTAAACATTTGCATGTGCCCAAAAGCTAAAAATAGTGTGCACCAAAAAAAAAAAAAACTGATTTGTAAAACTGTTCGTATTCACATCTGCAAGCAGTTTCCCTTCATTAATCACCTGTCAGTTAATTCCCTCTGGACGAAAGAGCTGGTTGCCAGGAACCTGAGAGCGGTCTGTTTCAACACTGGACCCAATTCAGCACATAGATCCAAGAGTACTGATCTATTAGCCAATCATCAGGGGCTGGGAAATCTTGGTAGTCCCTGAAAACCCGCTCCATCCTGATCTATTTGTATAATCCTCCAGGAGTGCCAGCGCAACATTATGCACAAGAGTCTCTGAAGTGTTTATTTACTCAGCAATTAGACTGAATCCCACACACTGTTTCTTAATTAATTAGGAAGGGTTTCATTAGATTTGTGGCAGTTTTGTCACTCACATTATATTGTAATTCACATCTTAAATGTTCTAAATTTCAAAGCTGCAATGTCAGTTTGAGATTTCCCTGTGTATCTAGTAGAAAAGGAGCTCAATTTTGGGGACCATGGCTACGCCAGGCGCACCCCTCTGCCTGGCCTGGAGGAAGAGGAATCGGACAGGACAGCTGAAGACCAGCACCCCTGCACACAGTGTCAGCTCCTGAAGAAGCAACTAGAACAGGAAATGCAGCAAACTACAAGACTACAGAGGGAGGTAGGACAGGTGCTGCAGCCTCCTGCTACAAGTTGGTGTGTGATGAGTGGATATTTTCAGAAACATGGCAGATTTCTGTGTTCTCAGAGGTCTGACCTGCCAGTTCCAACTTTAGCCAGTTTCACATTTCTTTCTACGTTCGACTTTAATAGTTATGTTTAAATAAATAGAAACACAACTGTTTTATATGAAGACATAATTGAAACTGCAGGAGGGGGGCGCTATTTCTACCTTACGGGTTGTACAGATTTCTATCTTTGAATAGTTTGTGCAAATAAAAAAAATACATGCTTTCCCAGTGACAGCATGATCATGATAAGCTTAATGCAAAATAAATAAATAATAAAAGGAAGAGTTACACAGTATTTTATACTGATCAATTTACAACCCCACCCAAAAGGAAAAAAAATATATATAATAAAATAAAATAAAATAAAATAATGTGCATCATGAATTTATGAGGGGAACAGGATTTATGGGTCCCTGTCAACTTAAAATCAATTTGTGCACCTCTTCCCAGTTATTTTAATGTAGGATAATTTTTAGTTGTCAATTTGATGTTCAAACAATGAAAACATCAGTTCTGGATTCATAAATGAGCATGTGAAATAAGTAACTTTCATATTTCTTCTCTGTCAGGTAGAAGAGATGAAGAAGCGTCTGTATCGGCTCGATCGGATTGAGAAGGGGCTTCGGAACTTTCTGTACGAGGACCAGATCAGGGCTCTGTCCCTCACCAAGCGCTCGCGTCGAGCTGTCTGGTCTCCAGAGACAATCCTGAAGGCCCGAAAGATCCGCTGTGCCGTTGGAACCAAAGGCTACGAGTACCTGAGAGAGATCGGTTACCCTTTGCCGTCGTACAGGACTCTGTGTAATCGCTTGGAGACGAAGATCATGGTGACAACTGACATGAGCTGTGAGGAACTGGCAGAGCTTGGCCTGGGCCTCATGGCCACATGTGACAGTCCCACAGACGGCGTTGGAGACAATCCTGAAGAAGAACTCATAGGTGTTTTGTCCTGATCCCAATATTGTGCATGAATTCCAGCCTCCAGCTGAGGGCTGAGGAGAAAACATGTGAAGTGTCTGTAAATGGTACCCCTGTGTCGCCAGATTGTGAGATTTCAGATCTGAAATGTCACCTAGTTGTCGTTGCAGTCTACACCCAGTACATGCCGTCACTCAGGTGATGTATGGAGCTCCCAGTTGCATTTTAGCCTGCTGTGGTAGAAAGGATGAATGTAAATATGGGGTTTTAATCATCACAGAAGGTCTTCAACTATAGAACAGTGTGTATAGTTTGTTCCAGCTGTCTGCTGATGCTGTGATGCTGATCAGATACGCGAGCTTGGAGCCGTGATGCGACTGTCCACCATGTAGCTGACTCCAGTTCAGATTGTAAATAGGAGTCGTGTGAACGAATAATTACCAGAATCTTCAAGAAATTTACTGTTTGTGTTAAAACTGCAGTGACCCACAGATGAGTATTTCATTCTGTAGATTTATAATCAATGGAAATATTTAGGATATTAGAAAATGCTATATATTTGAGAATACATTTCCAGGTATAAATCTTAGGAAATGCTTTCAACAAAGTTGGATTTCTGATTTTTTTTTTTTTTTTCACCTTTGCACAACTTGGCCTTCTTTTCTGTTGTCAAAAGATCAGTACAGTACAGTTCTGTGTTCGACTACAAATATGTCGTTGAAAGTTTTACCTGCTGATCTCGTCTGAAGTTTTTAAATCAGCAGTTATACTTCTGCTTATCAGGGTGAGTAAAAGGACCTCAGGCCTGTCGCATGTGATTCAGTTTCCAAAGACAAAATAAAGTGTTGAAAACTTCCAGCATATTTTGTGTGTTGATATGAAAGAAAAAAGGCAGAACGATGCTCGTTTGTACACCACTCACATTATATTGTAATAAGCTCACACAAAAACTTTAATGCGTGTTTACTCAAATCCCACTGTAGTACCTGAGTACCATCAGGTGATGTTTGGTTTTGCCCAGAACGGACTTTGAGCAGACCACTCAAATGCCTGCATAGATATTTGTTCTGCAGTTGGCCTTTCACTCGAGTTGAACTGGTGCACATAAACAACATGGAGGTTAATGTTGAAAGAAAAATGCAGCAGTTGTTGCCTTTACATGTGTGGACGTTGGATCCTGATGTACTGTTTTCTCCTCCAGATACACACACACACACACACACACTAGAATTGTATATAAAGGTGGTATAGTTGAAACTTCAGGTCACCTTGTATATATATGTATAATGGTTTGTGGCCTGGCAATAGCTGACAGGATGTTATTGGTTGACCTCTTAGTAGATAACATGGATAGAAACTTGCACCCAGCAGTTGAATATCTTGACTGCACAGACGCTTCTTCACAGCAACTGTGATTAATAAGCACTGGAATCCCTCCTCCTTTTAGCTTGGCAGCAGTCTTTGTTTATATTTCATACAAGAAGAGTGTCGAAAATATGTTCCCGTAGCCGACCTTCCTTTTCCCGTGACAATTCGGGGCAGAAATGGTATGAATAAATATTAAACCCAAATTACTGATGAGATGAATTCTAAAGCTATAAAGTAAATACTGGGCTAGCTAAGTTTTGGACCAGGTGATGTTGCAAGATGAATAGTTGTAAGAGCACTGAGAGTGAAGGTGATGACATCAAGACCTCCCCGCACCTCTCTCTCTCCCTTCTCTCTGTTTAATTTGGGGGAAGTGCTTATACAACATCGCAGGCTTAAAAACAACAGGGGTTTGCTGGGTTGCAGTTTGGGTCCCAGTGCAGAGGGAAGACAGAGGTAAGAGTTTCTTCACACTGGAATTTGTTTATTTCCAAACATATCTAAACTTTTTCAGTTGTTTTTTTTCAACCAAGTGTCTTTCTTTTTTGTTTTTTGTTATTTGGGACAACTAAGATAAAAAAAAAATAAATAAATCATTGCATTGTTAAAGAGAGTTTAAAAACAAAACATGAACTCATGTTAAACAGACATTTGTACAAAAAAAAGGTACAATTATCTGAAAAAAGTAAATTCAGACCTTGTTTGTGCAGAAAACTGTAGTTTTTGTCCGTAAACATTTCTTTCCTGACTTGTCTTTGTCTGTTTAGCTCAGTGTGGGTCAGCCTGTCTGTCCACTTGTTCCCAACATTCCTCTGGCTGTTGGCTGTGTGTCCAGTAAAACTTTTTTTTTTTTTTTTCCTATTATCTCCACATGTAATGACAGAGACAATGAGGGTTTACTCAATTATTTTGGGGATTAAACTGACTGGCAGCAGTCCCCCAGTGCTGAAAGAAATGGTCAGTCTATTAACCATGAGATTGTCCAGACTGGACATGTTGTCCCGCTCTCCAGTCTGCAGACTGAATTCATGTTGTTAGAAACCCAAACAGAACACATAAAGACGTCTCTAGATTATCTAGCCTTTTTTTTCTTTCTTAAGAAAGAGAAATTGCATATCTCAGAATTGGAAGTGTGCTCTGTTGATGCATGAAACACTGAAAATGTCCCTTAGTCAGGATGAAACGAGTTACTGCACACATTTTTTTTTCTTTTCAGGGAGATTCAGTCCAGGCAGAGAGGGAGTCATCATGCACTCTCGTCCGACGCTGTGGCTGTGTCTGTGGCTGTCTATGGCCCTGCCAAGTCCGCTGTGGGCCCCCAACGTTACTCTTTTTGTGGAGGGGGACAACGATGCCTCCAGGATCTGCAAACCCGCCCCCAACTGGGACATAAAGGGCCATGCACCAATGAAGGAAGCTCTGGGACGAGTGGTTGTGGTGGCTCTTCTGAAGGCCAGCTGACATTTCTGCCTCATTCAGACTTCCAAGTAAGGAAAAAAAAAAAAATTAAACAGGTATTGAGCAATGCTCAAACATCTTTGGCTGGTGGAAATGATTGAGGTTGCCATCAAATATGTATCATACTCACCATTCTGATTATTCAGGAGAAAAGAAAATGATCAAAATACGTTGAAAAAGAGTAGAAAAATTATGTCTGGAACAATATCAAAAAAGTAACTTTCCATTGTTGGACATAAATGATAAAGAGCGAGTGTTGAAGGTTTTAAATAAGACTTCCTGTTTTTATCCATCTCTTGATTCATAGAATTGGAGGCCTGCAAAGCAAACTGAGCCGCAGCAACATGACAGATGTGTCCTTCATGATAGTCAACGAACTGGAGCCTCATTCCAGAGCCATGTACTCAGAGCTGAAGAGAAGAGCCCCCCCAGGCGTCCCCGTGTATCAGCAGTCTCCTTTTCAAAATGACGTGTGGGAGGCTCTGGATGGTGACAAAGATGACTTCCTGATCTATGATAGGTAAGTTCAGCACGCCCCTCTGACCGTTCAGGGTTACTGGAGCTGAACCGTACCGGGTGTTGTGAACCCGTCCAGTAGTGAGGAGGCACAAAATACATCTCATGCATCTCATCCTCCTGACCCCCCCACCCCCACCCACACCCACACAAAAATCCATGAGCATGAAAAGTAACGTGATTTGGTTTATTTACAGAAATTACAAGGTGACAAAAATATGAAGCAAAAAAAACAACCTCAAGGTGAACTAATGCCAAAATAATGAACAAAACATTGGCCTCAATCACTCTGCTCAAACCAAAAAGGTGTGACAAAGACTCACCATAGCTCATTTTTCTCTTGTTTATTTTAAACAAACACGGACATTCTAAAACTTGAAGTTCCTCAAATGCCCATACATTGGTCAATCTGCATAAAACATCACTACGTTAAAATGTCTGACTTTACAGCAGAAATAAATATTTATAGCTTGGTCCACACACACACAAAAGAAAACTATCCATTGCTAAATTTCACATTCATATCTTTTAAGGAATATTTATAAAATTGAAAATGATATAAAGCAACAAATCGATACATTAATAGTGGCTGTTTCTTTAGAGTGACATCTGCATCACTGTCTGTGGTGTCAAACAGCTAGCTGTCACTTTACCTACTGTAGCTGTGAAAAAAGACTAAACAGCGCATAATTATTTTTATTTTAAATATATCATGACTTATTGAATTGTTAACCTTCGTCCACGTCTTCTGTGCTCTGAGAAGATGCTCTGAGGTGCAGGCATGATTGCACTTGTGTTTATGCTGGAGCACCACTGGGACACAGGTAGACTCCAGGTGGTCTCCACATGGACTTGACAAGTGTCCATTCTGCACAACAATCTCTGAGCAGCTATTTCATCAGCAAAATAGACAGTTTAAGTCTAAAAAGTGGCAATTTCCTGAGTGTTACAGATTAACTTTTAAAAAAAAAAATATGTTTAATTTTGCAAAACTTGTAATTTTATTACAAAAGGTTGGGATTTCTTTTGTGAAATTTTTGATTTTGATGACACAAAATTGAGGTTTGATGTCAAAAAGCTTTGATCTTTCAAACTTAAAAAACAAACAAACAAAAAAAAAAAACAAGTCTTTATTTTATGTCAAAAAGTTGTCATTTTGCAAAACTCAATATTTTTACAGCAAAAGTTGTAATATTACGCTAAAAAGTAATTTTGAAAAAAGAAATTAGCTAAATTTTTCATTTTAAGACAAAATGTATTTTTTACAGTGCTACAAAATTGCTAATTATTTCAATGGAATCTTGTGATTTTTTTATTACAGAAAGTGATATTAATTTCGTAAAAGTCATGATTTTATGACAAAACAGACAATTTTATGACAAAAATTAGCTTTTTACAATGTTGCAATATCTAAACTTGTAATTTTAGCCCATAATTGGGAGGTAATTTTTAATTTTATGTCCAAACGTTGCATCTTTTGAAAAAGTTTTACCACAAATAATTGTAGCACTAAGTTAAAAGGTCTCAATTTGTTTTTGTTTTTAAGTGATTTTATAAAACAATACTGTGATCACAGGACTTAAAGCTGTAGCTCTACTAAATTCTCAATTATGTGAGAGAAAGTTGAAATTTATATGTAAACAATTTAGAAAAGTTTGACATTTTATGACAAAATTTTCTTCAGCAGAGAGTTGTGAAATTCGCAATTTTACAACCAAAATGACTAATTTCAACAGAAAATTTTGCAGTCATGAAATTGACGGTTTTACAAAATAGGCAGTATTTTACTGCAAAAAATTGTAGTGTTAAGTTAAAAAGTAAATTTTGCACTTGTATGGTGAAATGTCACAATTGCACAACAAACAAAATTAATTCTAAAACTCAAAATTTTAAAACAAAATGTTTCCTTATTATGGAAAAAAGTCAGCATTTTTCAAATGAATCTGATATCTGTGCACGACCCTGCTTCTGAAGTGGTTGTTAAGGCCGGTTGTCGGGTGCAGCATCTAATGGCGTTGGTTGATTTTTGGGCTGTTTAGTGTATCATGTTAGCCCGGCTTATCAGCTTATATCCAGTTAACTAGCAAATGCATTTGTCGCTAACTTGAGCATCAACAGAAAACTCCAATCAGGGGGAATATGCAAACATTACTCAGAGAGGCCAAGGTTCAAACTAAGAATGTGACAAAAAAATGTTGTCAAGATTGTGCAAGTGGTTATAGTTCTTCTGATCTGCAATAATAATAATGATAATAATAATAATAAAACACACAAGTAATTCCTGAATTAGAAACTACAAAACATATTAAATTAAACTGAGATGAATAAAAGCATGGCTCAAAACATATAATACGTAATTACTAGTATCTAGTTCTGTGTTTTTAT
>JBAMYA010000009.1:7484324-7495229 GCA_037176975.1 Arrhamphus sclerolepis
GATAGATAGATAGATAGATAGATAGATAGATAGATAGATAGATAGATAGATAGATAGATAGATAGATAGATAAATACATACATACATACATACATCACAATATCAAATTTCAAAAGGTAAACTTTTCATGTAGCTAACTAAAATACAGTGTCTTAAAAGTGCTTTAATCAAATTAATCTAGAAAGCTACACATAACTTAATTTTACCTGAAAAACTGTCAGGTTTACGTACATAACACAAACTAATCCGATATAGGAAGTTGAAAACCTTTCAAAGTAAAACGACAAAGCATATTCTCTCTAAAATTATTCACAATTCAGAAGTCAATATAATGCTTAGAAGCCAAAATAATGACAGAAATGGCTATCTCTTATAGTCAAAGGCAAGCCAGTGGTCAGCTGTCAACAAAACTATATCCGCCCATTTGATTTGTCAGCTTGTTGTATAAAAAACAAACAAACTAATCAATATCCAATAAATCTGTCATTGATGTCAACTCTAACAACAGAGATGTTTTCTGTGCCAGGCTGTAAGTTTTTTTTTTTTTTCTGCTGCAAAGTTTTGGTATTTTTATGTATGTCATTTATGTCTTTTATTGTGAAAGGTATCCCGGAAATCCAGTTTTCAACTTGACGCGTGTTGTGCACAGAGCGTCGTTGCCCGTCATAAACACGCTGTTTTGTTTAAATGTCGGTGCCGCGTTTTTTCTTTCATCTAAATCCGTTTTCAGTATCCAGCTGTTAGCAGGAAAAATTAACAAATAAATGCGCCTTGTTTCTACCTAACTGTCATTCGACTGCTTGGCTTTATTTGGGATTAAAATGGTCATCAAGGTTTACATCGCCTCCTCAAGTGGCTCAGTCGCGGTGAGTGTTTTGCAAACGCTTCATAAAGAAAAACAACTTGCTGGCACTTCACGAAGGCAAGCATTGAACATCTTTATACATCTTTAAATGTAAATAGGCTATGTAATCGGACTTGCGGTGCTCTCATTAATAAGCATCATTTCAGACAGGTGTGATGGTTACCTAGTTACAGAGACGCATATTTTTTTGTTTGCTTTTATTCATGCATGCGTAATTGCAGGCTGATGACTTTGATGAATTTATGACAGAAAGAAAGAAAGAAAACTGCATGCGAGTCATGATGGTCCACTTTCACCCCATCAGGTTTGACTGGGATGGGCAAAATAACGCCACCTTCTCATTCTTTTTTAGTACAATTGTCATGGCAAAAAATAAAATCTAAAATACTTTTGTATATAATGTTAACCACCAGGTGACTATAATATCTGAGAAAGACTTGAGCATAAAGCTTTAAAAATAAAGACTTAGAAATGGCTAGACTTGAGAGAACAATAATAAACATTGAATGCAAAGGGGACAAACATGCATTGCAGGAGAAATGAAGAAATGACACAAGCAATCAGGGGTTCAGCTGTTTTAGAGACTATACTAGAACGTTTTAGCCAAAACATAAGTTCACACAACAATCCTTCAGCAGCTGTGAAGGACATAGGGAAGCTAAAGTATCAGATGCAATACTTTGTCTAGTAACTCATAAAATTAATGAAGAGAAGAGCAAATGAAATAAATAATTTCCATCACAACAACTGCAGAGTAAGCTGATTGATGAGGGAAGGAGTCCCACAACTGCTCCTAACTATTAACTTTAATTCATCTCAGTGCACTTAATCTGAAAAGACAACTGTCATGGATGCTGCAGTGATTACAGGTTCTAGAATGTGGCAGTTCTCTCATAACATTTTGCTGTTTTCATATCAAAGTAGCCTGTTGTTTCACCTTTTTTCCAGTTGTAGCCTCTCAGCGAAAGAAAAAAACAAAAATGGTACATGCCTTTGAGAAAGCTCAGCTGATAAGAGTGCAAGCAGAAAATCATCAAACAACACCCCTGCACGAATGCTTATAGAGTTAAGTAATGGTAACAAATGAGGAATATATTTATTCTATCATGCTCGCTTTCTAGAAAAGGGCCTCTCCATTCTGCAAGTGTTTATAAAGGAGTTATTTTTACCCCATGACACATACATCCAAATCACACAGACTCTCATTTTCTCTCTTGGACACACACACACAGACACACACACACACAAAGAACAGTCATGCACGCTTGAATAAGTCCACCATTTGGGCCAGTTATGCGAGTGAAGTGCCCATGTGAATGTAATTCACTCTGAATCCTTCTGAATTGAGTTACAAGCGATTGAATAAAAAGGGAAAGGTGAGACTGGGTCCCTCAGTGGATTTAAAGTTGTGAGATGTGTGCACGTAGTTCAGATAAAGTCTGGAAAAACATGGCAAATGTGTTAATAGAAAAAGGACAAACACAGAAGAGGAAAATAGTAATAAAAAAGAGTAAAGCGTGGCCCCATAAAAACATAAGCAGTTTAAAAATCAGCAGATTAGTGGAGCGGAAAGAATCAGCACAGAATGGATGAGATGTAAATTGGGTTAACCCCCACTCTTCATTAAATAGATGTGTCATGTTTGTCTCATCTACGTTTACATTTTCTAATTCCTGTAATGAATGAAGGCTTTATAATCATAGAGGTTTTTTGTGTAATCTGACCTCCTAAATGATGGAATAATTGTTTTACAGCACAGTAATTCATTTTCCTGACAAAGTGTTTTCTAAGTTGAAAACTGTTAGTGGGTTTAACAGCAGAATGATATATTATATAGCAACTATTTAGTTATTTACAATATGTATATTGCAATTTTTTTCATCACAAGTCTTCTGTATTTCTATTTTTTTTTCCTGTTTGTGGCTAAAGGATTAGTAGTCTTTTAATATTGATCTAATCCTTACATATGAGGAACCACTCTTAATGACTGGCATGCACTCGTGTTTCAATGTCCTAAATACCACAAGCGTCGCACAAACCCCTTCAATCCTAACTCATCCATCCTCCTGACACTCTGACTTTCACTCATACTCACCAGGGGCACATTCATTCATTATTTAGAGCCATGCTGTCTGCCTTTCACCTCAGAGGACAACCATATCATTTATACTTGGCTGTTCTCTGTGACATGCACTGTATTCTACAAACTGTGGTCAAAGTTTTAAACTTTAATACACACAAAATGACTTTTCTTGTTAAAACACTCGCTAACCATCATTTACCATCTTCAACCACTCGGAGGAAGTTGTTTTCACGACCTTATAAAGAGAAGCTTTATCCAGAGTAGTCCCTCACTGTCTTTAATCTTAAATAAGCTTTATTGTCTGTCTTGGCATCCCCAAAATAATGTGAGCTTGTGTCTGTATTTGTGCATGCTTGTATTCAATTTTTCATCGTTTGCATCAGAGAAAGACTTTTCAATTCAAGCAGCAATACAATCCAAACTAGTCCTAAAAGCGATTTAATCTCCATGCCTATATGGGACCTGCTGTGCTAAAATTTACAAATGAAAATGACATTTTCCTTTAGAATTTGCAGATTTATTTTAAAATCTATTATTTCATCAGTGGTGGCCATCAGTCTTAACACAGGTACAGCAAGGGAAGTCCAAACCATGATGCTGCCACCACTATGTTTTACTGATGATACAAGGCTCTTATGCTGTCATGGTTTCATGTCTCTAAACATAAGGCTTTTCATTTGGACAAAAAAAAAAAGGTTCTCTTTTGATTTCACCTGTCTGCAAAACATTTTTTCCAAAAGCCTTCCAGTGTATCCTCACGATAAAGCAAACTGCAGCCAGGAAGCATTGCTGTTGTTGAAGAGCCACAGTTTTGTATTTTGGATACAGTGTTCCTCAATATTCTTTTGATAGTGGACTCATGAAGGTTAACTTTTTTCTTTCTTTTTTTTAAGTCTTGTCTGACTTAGAAGTTATTTGTGGGAAGGTAATGTGAAAGTGATTACATCGATGACTGTCCAATTATATTGGATCATTTTGCACAATAAGTAAGTGGCCAGTCAGATATATTTTCATGTAGTTTAAGTTGTTTACAGGGTTTTAAAGCTCCACTGTGCACAGTAGAAGGACACTTACAGGTTTAGTACTATGGGTCTCTTTTCATGTATCTAATGAGTGTTCAAGAATGGAAGTCTTGCCTTCTAAAATTATCTTTGAGATGTTTTGTTTCCCACAAAACTCACAAACATTGATATACAGAGGTCAGCACTCGAGGGAGCTGTTGCCTCCATCCCAGATCACAGCTGGCAAAGTTTCTTCCACTTCAGTGCTAGAAGGAGGAACTCTCTTGCATTTGTCCTTGTGGTTTTAGGCATCAAGTTAAAAGTCTTTTTCATTGAAAGCACCACTTTGAGAAAACACACCATTTAATTCTGCTCTAATTCAGAGAAAAATGAGAGCAGGAATCAGAATTCTGGGACTTACCATCAGTTTCACTAGAGTTACCAAAATAATTGTACGCAAAATTTGAAACCTTTTAATTTGCTACTATTCATAATGGAATGTTAACAACTGAGCTAGTAAATTAAGTAATGACTGTCCTAAATGCATCTTCTGGTATGCATGCTTAATTAATATAAGATTTGGAGATTGATGAGCTGGTGATTGGAAATTGCGACATTTTTAACTGATTGATTATGACCAGCAGTTACCTGATAACAGCAGGAGAAAGTCAGTCAAAACACTTGAGACAACAAACTTAACCCTGCACTGAAAATGACATCAATGAATGAACCTCCCCTCCCCCCACCACCACCAAAAATAAATAAATAAAAGCCAGTAGCTCACACAGACATAAGTCTCTGAAATCTGTCTGCCACTAGTTGATTATGCAACTGAGTGCAGTTTGTTATGGTTCTTACAAAAAGAAAAGCAGGCCAGACCTTTAAGAATGTCTGATTAGGGAAATGGCCATAAAAAAAAAAAATTGCATATGGCGTGGCGCTAATGAGGTCAGTGCGTACTATAAGGGTGTCAGCTTTCAGATTTCAAATCTAAGCTCCTCCAACAATTAATAATCCTTAATACCTTTGTTGTCAATGAAGGCTTTGTGCAGTTATTTACTCCAAGTAAGTGCATGTGTGTGTACGTGTGTGTATGCAGGAGTGAAATATGCACAGAGACACACAGTAACACAATCCAACCTCAAAATCAACTTTATGCACGTTTGTACATTGTGACCATAAAATGTGGTGTTTGTTTTGCGTAATAGATTTTGCCTGAATTGTTTTGCATGTGCATTATTTTTAATTAATTTGTTTTATTTTAACTCTCACTTCCTCATTTGTTGCCCTGATCAGGTCAAGAAACACCAACAAGCAGTGGTGGGGTTCCTAGAAGCCAATCGAATCAACTTCCAGGAAGTAGACATCACCATGATGGAGGAACAGAGGCTCTGGATGTACCACAACATACCCAGAGACAAGCAGCCAGAGAAGGGCAACCCGCTGCCTCCACAGATCTTCAATGAAGACCGTTACTGTGGTGTATGATGGAATCAGTTTATAATATTTATAATTGCCACTCCTCTCATAGGTAGCCCTGCACAGATGCACACAAACCATGTGAACATATTTCAAAAAGCTTTGTTCTTTAAATCAAATCACAGTGCCTCATTTTCACCCATTTTAATGTTTATTTCATCCTTATATATCTATACAACCGTGTATATCATGTTAGTCCATGGTGAGGCATTTGCTTATGCAACAAGATATGAACAGTACACAAATTCACTAATTAAAACATTCATTTTGAGTATCACACTATTAAAATTTTAAAATGGAAGCTTCAAAGTCAAAGATGCTAAATATGTGTGCGCAGTGTAGTTACAAGTTACAAGAAAGAGGAAAAAATGAGTTTTTCCAGTGCATGGCTCAGCAAGTACAGAGTACTGCAAAGCTATTGACTTCTCCTTTAGAGATCTTGGACTATTGTCTACCTTGGTCTATCCCTACCTTGGTTTTTTTTTTTGTTTGTTTTGTTTTTGAAGCCAGAAGTGACCATACTTGTTGAAGAAAATGGCAGTGGATCATTATATTTCAACTCTGATTGGCAAAAATTCTAATTTCTGAGGCCTCAAATGGCAACATTTTAATGCACATCAACATAAGTGGATACAAGATTAAGCTACCTCTGTTGGTGAGTGTGTTTGAGCAGTTAGAGCTTTCCAGTTTATTTCCTTATCTGAGTTGCACGCTACTCTGTAATCCTTTCATAATCCAGTTTGATGGATGGGGCAGATTATGCGCTCTGCCTGCCATCACTCTCACTGGTCCAGGTAATCCAACATTACTCTGCAATGTCATTCCCAGCTAATTTCATTTAAAGCACAGCAGAAGGGTCTATTTTCACAAAAGTGTCACAACAATCTCTGAAACACAGAATTTATATTACACCCAACCTTGTTGTTTTGTTTTCCCTCAGGACTACGAGGATTTTTTCCAGTCAAAGGAGAACAACACTGTGTTTTCATTCCTCGGGCTCAGCTCCCAACCCAGTGTAACAGTAAGTGAATGTAGATCCACACTGAAACACTCTCTTTGGTGTATTTCAATCAAACAGAAATGTGATTTGCAAATACTTCCCCAAACACTGCAATCTGTCACAACAGTGCTTGATCAACAGTTTTCTGGCAAATGTGACTCATTACTTGTTTGTATTACATGCACGCCACCTTTAATATAATAATGATATAAATGTTGAAATCCATGTGTGCTTCTTGACTCAGATGTATTTTTTTTTCCTTTAACAATGATGATTCATTTCTTACATTCTTTCCACAGTTCTGACATCAACCAACAATAGAAAATACAGTGATGGATTTTAAAGAATTGAAGAACAAAATTAGTGCAGCTGTTAATCCAGATATCTACATTCCATTTTCTTTCTTTCCTTTTGTTTCCAGGATTCAGAGTCCTAAATCCATGCGTTCTCCACGGAACTGTAAAACCTGCATCACTTCCTACGCTGCTTCGACTCCTTTCTGATGACCCTCCTTGGACAATGCCAGCATTTTTGCCAAACACTGGCCCTCGCTGGTGTGTCCCACACAACCTCTCAAGACTTCTATCAACACTCCAACATCACCTAGAGTCTAAAAAAGTGTCCGACTGTAGCCACAGCAACACATAACTTCTGGATGGTTGCATTTGTGTTCCTTTTTAATGCCTAATACACTGTGACAACAAACACGCAACATGCACAAATTCTCTGTAAACTAGAGGACCATGTAGCAGCTTTTGCATCAGTGCCCTTTGGATAATCTAAAAGCAGTGGATGGGAAAGAAATGATTAGATGCAGCTGAGCACGGTGAAACAACCAATTACACACTTCTTTTTTGTGTGTGTGTGTGTGTGGTTCCCAAGTGTCTCGAGTATTTGCCTCAGTCAGCAGCTGTTGATTATGGCGGTGTTAAGTGAAGGGTGCATATAAAGTTATCTGAAACAAGCTGAGGCTTTGTCACTGTGCTTGACTGGATATGTGAGGCCAAATGTAAAATAAATAAATAAATAAATAAATAACTGAAAATCTTAAAATGTTTTGAGAGTTAAGAAATGTTATGAACATAAGTAGCTACAGTCATCAATAAAAACACACATTGCTTTTGTATAACTTTGCTGCCAAACTCGACTGATTATGGTATGTCTTTGATTATTGTATGTCTCTGATTATGGAATATCTTGTGGTTGTCCACATTTTCCACATTTTGTCTGACCTTCAGCGTCTATATCTGTCCCGTCTTTGACAGAAAGATGCAAGACTATTAAGTTCCACTGATGCGGTAAATCATTCAAGCCAAACAGAGCTAAATAATGCCTCAGTGGGATGTTGTTTTCTACGGAGAATTACAGGTTATTTGCTCTGCTAAACCGGATGGTATGCAGTATGTGGCATTGTCTTGAAATAATCTACAATGCAGAATTATGTTATCCAGGCAAGTGTTGTAGCTCCCGGGTGTGACCTTAAGAGTTTGATCAGCAGTGGAGATTCACTATAGACAAAGTTTAACAGGCCTGGAATTTGAGCTATAGCAGATGTAATGTTACTGCTCCATGTTTTAACCGACTTACATGACAGAGTTTCAGCCTTGTACTGCTAACATGCTGAAATGGCCATCTGCATTTCACGTTCAGAGGTTTCCACCTCTCCATTCAGGTACTCGCAAGAAACTGTTGTGACATGTTGCGGTCAACAATTTCCCGTTTTTGCTGATTCATCTCCTCAGCTGTGGTTAAATCACAAGATGACTTTCCTGTGAAATGCTGAGAATTTTAACTGACTTGTATGTTAGACCACAACATGACAAAATGTTATGTTTCAGCTCTGCTTGCGACTGTCACTTCTTATTGCACTCAGTGTCACATTAACCCTTGTGTGGTGTTCATATTGTTGTTACTCAGCCAGTGTTTGTGGGTCTGGTGGACCCATTGCATGTTGTGGTTTTTAATGCCTCACAATCAAACACTTTGATGTTAAAATACTCAACAGATGTTTACCTCATCCAATTACAAGCAGTATATTTGGTTAATATTTGCCCTTTACCTTTGTTAGATCACATTTATAACTCATTATTTAAAACGTGATAAAGAAAATCAATTAAAATCAAGATATGAGTGGAAACAAATTTACAAGTGAAGCAAGGGTTTTCAAAACTACTGACTTTTATTTATTTGAACACAGAAACTGAACCCATTCAGGTGCACAACACAAGCTGAACACATAGAGTAAACATATTAGTCAAGACAACACATCAGCCCCATTGAACACATGGCCTTCTAGCCACTAGCCTATACAACACATGACGGGCAGAGTTTTATTGTGTGTGTGTTGCAAATATACTTTTTGCACTTGATGCATGCATATTGAGTTTTTCTGTCCATCTTGGGTCCACACACTTCGCACCGCTTCTTTTTGTTGCTGGTGTTCACAACCTAGAATAATGTAAAGCTCTGCAGATTGTGGTTCTGTAGGTTGGGTGGATCGGGCACCAGCATCCTCCTCCTGAATCCTCCTCATGATGGCTGCAGAGGCTGGGGTTCTGGGGACATGTTGTCTTTCCCCAATTTGTGGTCTCACCAATGCCTTTCCCAGATGCTCGAGAAAGAGGCGTCTCTTCTGGAGCTTCCCTTTGTTCCACTCTGGGTTCAGTGCCATCCAAATTACAAAGGCATTGTATGCTGAGATGTCCAACATGTTAAAGAATATCACCAGTGGCCAGCGTAGTGTCCTCCGTTTGCAGCTGTAGGCTGTCACCAGTTTATCCATGTTGTCTACCCCTCCTTTTGTGGCATTATAATCCATGATCATCTCTGGTTTGAGATGTTCCTGGTCACAGATTCTTCCATCCCCGTGCAGTGTACTCATGAGTACCACATTCTTGCCTTTCTTTGGTACATAGGATACTAGGGATGTATCAGCTGTGTATGCAAACTTGGAAGACTTGATAGGCCTGTTCTTTGAAGTCAGCAGTTGAGGTGGGAGCTCTGACTTGTTTTTCCGTATTGTTCCCACCATGGTCAGCTTCCTCTTTAGGAGCTCCTGTCCCAGCTTGTGCGAGGTAAAAAAGTTGTCGCATGTGATATTGTGTCCACTGAGTCCCTGAGACATGTCCAGGACAACTCTCATTCCTTGGTTTTTCTCAGGGGCTCCTCCATCAGGTTTCCCTGTGTAGACTTGTAAATTCCAAGCATATGAGGAAGTGGCATCACAGGCAGCCCAGATCTTTATACCATACTTTGCAGGTTTAGATGGTATATACTGCCGAAAGGGGCAGCGGCCCCTAAATGGCATCAGCTGTTCATCAATGGTGACATTTGGCCCAGGGTTGTACAGCAGGGGCAGGCGGCAAACCCACTTGTCCCACACTGTCCTGATTGCAGCTAGTTTGTCTCTCTGCCGTCGAGCTGGTCTGTCATCTCGGTTGTCAAAGCGGATAATCCTGGAAATTATGTGAAAGTTTTCCAGAGACATTGTTGCTCGGAAAATTTCTCTGCCAGTTTCTGCATCCCACAGGGATTCTGCAGATTCTCCTTTGAACCTGAAAACTCCAGCAAGGATAAGAACCCAAAAGTAGGCATGTAAGTGGGTTTGGTCCATTTCCTTCCACCTCTCTCCAAAAACACGTCTTCCTTCTAAATTAGTGCAGTCAAGAATAATTTTCTGAATGGAATCTGTGATGAAAAGCTCAAAAGAAGACTTGATGTCCTGTGTGTGAGTAACTGCCATCCGTGTTGGCCCTGGTTGCATTCTTATAACATTGGCAGCCTTGCGGGGTGGCTCTTTTCCTGGGCGAGAAGACCATCCAATTTCAAGATTTTTTGATATCCATATTTCCTCACTTGCTCCATGCTGACTGTCTTGTTCTGGTCCTGTGGATGGCTGCTGACGGCCTGATCCTGTGGCTGGGTGCTGACAGCTTCGTTTTGGAACTGGCTGATGCTCAATCTCATCATCTTCTTCAGAGTCACTGTCAGACTCTGAATTTTCAGAAATGTGATCCTCTAACTCTGAAACCTCCTCTTCTGAATCCTCTCCCTCTACATCATCATCAAAAACTGCTCTCTCTTCTAAAATCAATTCCAGGGCCCTCTGCGCAGAGTGTCTTTTGCCATTTTGATCAGTTGTGATAAGAAACCACACTGGTAAAGCTATATTTATAGTGTCCCGCCTCCAATTTGTAGCAGATCGAGAGTGAGAAATTTAAGATTCCCGCAAGAAAGTCAAATGGTCAAATGTGCGGGAGAATGAGAGCAAATAGAGTTGATGCTTGAATTTTGCAACAATGTTGCAACCTTGTGCGGGAACCGCAGGTGCAGAAACACAGAACTCACATTTACAGTCAATCTTTCTCTCTCTGCCACTCTCTCTCTCTCTTTCTCACTGGTCACTCACACACACACACACACACACACACACACACACACACACACACACACACACACACACACACACACACACACA
>JBAMYA010000009.1:7511191-7522974 GCA_037176975.1 Arrhamphus sclerolepis
CATCTAAAAAGCAAGACAAAAAAAAAAAAAAAAAAAAAAAAAAAGTCAGCAATTGTAAGAGGGTTATTTAAAGATACTCTATGTAGTAATACCCCCTATGACCACATGGAACACATGCTGCGGCTGGATTTTGTCTTATGCCAGGGTCTGAAAGAAATGTTGTAGCTACATAGAGTGGCTTTAACGTGAATATTATGTCAGAGATATCTTATTGTGTGTACAAGAGAATTTTGATAAGATAAAAACGTGTCTGAAAACACGTTATTAAATCTGACAATTTACAAGATACATAGTTATGATGATTTCAGATGCAGATACATATAAGTTTCAGTATCATGCTTACAGTCCACTAAGCCCGTTTATGACACGGCAGATGCAAAAAAAAAAAAATTAAAAATAAAAGAAACCAACTAAAAAAAAAATACAATAAAAAAGTAGATGCTTACAGCCTGGAGACTGCAACACTGCAGAGCAAACTTTTACCAAAACTAAATGCAGCTGTCTCTGTGCATGACAAAACCATAGACAAGCACTATTCTTTCAACGCCCCTCAAGCAAAGGTTTTTGTATATATTACAGGCAACTTTCTTTTCTTCAACTATTTTTTTTTTTTAAACCACAGATGGACCTTCATAACTGACCTTAGACCAAAGATTTCAATTGAAATGCAAAATTTCTGGGGATGTAAAATGTTTCAGAATAAAGAGCATTTTATTTTTCTATTAGCATTTACATAGCCGCTTTAGAAAACCAAGGTAACACCTCCTCCTGGCCAGAGATCACAGGTGTGATGTGACTGTTTCTTATTAAAAGGAAAAAAAAAAACAGATCTTTTTTTTTTTTTTCTCCTTTTCTTGGACACTTTCTATACATCCACTCTTCAAGATGCACCCATATAAATGTTTTGGCAAGAAATCATTTTGTTTCCATTTCACATATTTTTCCCCCTGAGGAAAACAGGAACAAGTATTAACAAAGCCCTTTATCTTTTCCTCATGTCTGCATCGATCTTAACCTTTACATTATTTAAAGCACCAAGGTATTTGTCCATCTCCTCTCCTTGTTCTCTTCCTCCTTCATGGTTTTTCCCCTCTGTTTGTCATCCATTCTGTCTACCTTCTATCTCCAAACTCTCCTCTATTTTCATGTCTTCTGGGTTTCTCCTCATCTTCAGGCCTGACTTCAGTTCTTGCCCTCCTCTCGTCTCTTTCCTACCACAGCCATTCCACTCCACCCCTCCCTCTCTGCTCCTCGAATCGACCCTCCTCTCACCAGCCCGACTCACCCTCTGATGATTGCTGAGCACATTTCACTTGACATAAAGACAAAGGCATGAGTACACATGTGGTTTCTCCTGTGTAATATGAAATATTAATGCCGGCATAATTTGGCTCCCTGGATGACTAGTGGAGGTGGGGCTTGTGGGCTCTTTCTAATCACCAGTGACTGCCATTTCCTTCCCCAAAGGATGGTAAGGCTGTCAAGAAGAATTGAGAAACAGTAAAGATAACAACAACAGAATGCATACTGTTGCAGGCTTCTGTGGCCTATTTCTGTCTTGGTGTTTAATGGTTATATTGGCTCATTGCCGAGAGAGGCAGAGCTCTGTGTTGTATGTGTTAAAAGGTGCTATGCGCAGCATTTTCAATTTAAAAAAAAAATATGTTGATAGTAATTTTGGTCCATTTTTCAAACTGTTCTTGGAGCAGAAAATGGATTAGATTGATCATGTTGTCTCAAGCCACTTTCACACAGAGATTATGGCATAAAGATGCACTCGAGCTCCTCTCTTTGTTCCACCTCCACTTTGCATTGGTTCTTCAAAAGCACAATAGTGTCATGAAGTGGGGTTTTATGCTGGAGGAAATGCAGGAGAGCAGCCAGGAGGCAGGAATAATCCAAAAACTGTGATTTTTAATGAAAATCAAAACCAAAAAGCACTGCCGGGGCAGGAAAAACCAGACCGCAAAACAAGAATCAAAAGGTCCAAAGACTAGAAACCAGAAATAAACACAGTTAAGTTTACAGACAAAACAGGACTTAGGAACACAGGTGGCAAACAGTACAGACCAGCACAGGGCAGACAAACACAGGACCTTATATACACAGAGAGGGGTAATGAGACACAGGTGAAACACATCAGGGGAACGAGGAACAGGTAAGCCAAACAGAACATAACAGGACTTCAAAATAAAAGCAGGACCAAACCAGAAAAAAACCCAACCTAAACCATGACAAATAGAGTCCCAGGATGTGCTTTCACAAAACATTTTGGTGCCTTCCCCTAATCCAAAGACAATCTCTGTCCTGGTCCTTGTGGTCTACAACAAGTCCCTCATGTCCAACAAGTAGACGCTGATAAACCACCTGGAGGTTTGCATCTTCTAGTGACTAGTGTCCCAAGTCACTTGAAGACTTTTGTAATATGGCCGCTCCAGCCAGCTTCAGCTTCTTGTTACTTGTGCTTTGTCCATTTTGTAACCATGCTATTCATCTTTATTTTTAAGTATTCTGATAACAGACCATCTCTCATCTTCCCTGTGATGCACTGATTGATCTCATCCTTTGCTCTTTATAGCCATCCATGTGTCCCAATCCTGTCTTTCTGGACCTTTCACTGGAGACACTGCAGTCAAGTCTGTTGTAAAATCTACTTGGTAAAATGAGTTATCCCTAAGTATGTTTTGTCATCATTACAATAATGCATTGATGCAAGATGCACAAGTTGCATAAAAGGTGAGTGCCATCTTCTAGACCACCATAAGGGTCGATGGGACAGTGTACCTGTCAGCAAAACGCTGGAGCTTCCATTGTCCATATATACTCAGGCAGTCCTCCAAAAGATTAACATAGTGTAAGAAAGACCATGCTAAGGTATAATGCCACTAAATTTGAGGAAATGTTTGACATTACATTGGATGTATTGCTTTTACAGCAAAGTAGAGTAGCAAAGTTAGCTGTGCTGTAGCCCAGTGGTTTAAGCAGACAGCCCACGTACGGAGGTTAGAGTCCTCCTGCAGCGTCCTCAAGTTCAGCTCCTGACCTGCAACTAAAACTCAGTCTATATACTCAGTATATATATAAATAAAGCTGCTGTAGTCACATGATGTGAGGTTGAACTTTCAGTCATACCAATATGTATGAATGTTGCTGTGTGTGTGTGTGTGTGTGTGTGTTTTTAAAGCAGTTTAAAAAAAAAAAGGCTTTAAATACATTTATTTTGCGATACATTGACTCCATACAAACAGAAACAGGAACCATTGTCTCTTACTGCAAACACTTCTGAAGTTCAGAGCAAATGTGTTATCTTGTTAAAACAGTCGACAGTTAGACAGCAAAACTGATTTCATTAAAATATTAGATACTCTGATAAAATCTTCTACAGTTTCAGACTATTACCAGCAAGATGTCTGAAAGCCAATGTCTGTGGTATGGAGCCGCATCGGTACGCTGAACTGTCCCGTTAGATTGCAGAGCAACACATGATGTCTTCAGAATTACTTCTTCTTTACACCCCTCCAGGGACGTTCATGCATTTTTAACAGGACAATGCAAAACTTTATTCTGCACACATTACAAAGACGTGTAGTGGTCCATCTACCGTCCTAACCTGTCCCCAGTGTGTGAATGTGTGTGGGGAACCTTGACATGCAAAATGTTACCACAAGTCCATACTGTTGCCTTCCATAAAATGTCTTTGCAGGCAACTGAGAGGGTCCACCCGCAGGTGTGGCATTAAAGACACTTTTAAAGAAACTGTCAGAGTTTTACTCTTGTCTTGTGTCTTCTTCCTTAATCACCTCTGCCAGGTGATCCAGTGTAGTTCTGGGAGCTGGTTTCATTGTTGATGCGTGGCAGTGCAGTAAAGAGAGAGCTAAGAGGCTGCTGCAAGAGATGACCAATGGGAGTCCAGAGTTAATGTGACTGGTTTTTGACAATAGCGGGGATGAGAGATGTGAAGACATCAGATATTCCTTAATATTAAGTTGAAACCGAAAAGAAAAAAAATCTTGTGCATCAGGTCACAGAGAAATGTTTCTCATTTTATCCTTTTTATATTCCACTTTATGGAGTATAAAAATGATAAAAAATGATGACAGACAGATTTTCTTTTCTTGGTTACAGATTCTGGATTTTCTTTTGCGATACATTAGGCTCTGAATCGACGCCATGGCGATGTCTCCTTACACACAGGAATACCATGGGGTTTATCTGCAGCTCTTCTCTGAGCACCATAACACAAAACTTTAGCATCAAAAGCGACACACACACTTTTTTCTCATGGGAACCAGCCTTTAGCTCCTTCCCTGGTTCTAGCTTCTTTTTTTTTTCCTCTTTCTTTCTTTTTTTTTTTTGAGACACACTCATGCTGGGTGACACGAGGACAAGGGCACAATTTGTCTTTCACATATTTAGCTCTCACTATATAATTTTTTTGTCTTTTTCATTTCCTTTAAGACATAACATCTCACACTCCCATTTGTCTCGCATAACACACACACACACACACACACACACACACTTACATCGGCTACAGTTGCATCACTAGTGAATTACCATGCCGTTCCGCGTTATTAAACATGACACTCGGCCCAGATAATGGAGCCTTTCTTCATCTCAATTTGGAAGGCTAATCTCATTGCTTTGATTAGCAGTGGCTTCGTTTGCATATCAAGGCCTCCCTTCTTTTAATTCCTCTATCGCAAATCCCCTCTTTATAGCTGTAGATAAAAGGAATCTATCTATATGTATCTTTCTTTAGAGCCCCCTCCTCCCAGCCCTTGTTCTTTGTTAACTACTTGTTCATTTGTTTAAATTCTTGTTTCAGAGAAGCTTCTCTATTCCTCCTCTTGTTGTGTAACATTAGATGTCCATCATAAAGCAAGGAGGAGAGGCAAAAGTAACGCATGAACTCATCGACATGATTGGATGAGTGGTAATGGCCAATCCAAGTTACTTATTGTCCAGCTAGATCCACACTTTAGAGATCAGGGGGAAAAAAAAGAGTTTCAGCAAAAGGTTAAATCCCTCCCAACAATTAAAATGTAACCAAAAGGTTACAACACTGACAATAAACCCAACAGAAAGCTGTACTTTGCTCACTATTCACTGTGAATTGAAATTAAAGTTGACCCCGAGGTCAATAAGCTGAAAGACTCATTTTGAGTTGAGATATATTCTTCACAAAATTAAAATTTAACTCTGATAGAAAAAGGAATAAGTCCTGAACAAGTGAATTTTCTCACCGTGATACAAGTTTTCCCTAATTTCATCATCTAATATGAGAAAGAAGGTAAGTAGAAATCAGGTGCGGGATTCACTGACTATCAGAAACACTGTGAATATGAAAGTTAAAATCTTTGATCAGTTTGCTGCTCTGTAGCATTCTGGCCTGTATTTGCATAATGCCAGGGATGAAAAACATAAGCAATTAACTTAGAGAAGCAACTCTTGGTGCCTGTGTGCCTGGGAAGGATTAACAAGACCATTTCAAAGCAATTTCGAGTTCATTCTTTAACAATGTAACAGAATATTCAAAAGTGGAATGTATATTAACATCAAGGCAGTTGCCAGTCTTTCCAGGAGTTTCCTGGGTGTGCCAGCAAGTTCATTTCCAAGGTCAGACGTGAGCAGACTGAGAAACTGCAAGAATCCCAAAGGCTACATCTGTCTCTCTAAAGACTTTAGCGCCATGTTTGGTCAAACCAACCGCAACAAACGTGCACAAACACCTCATACCAACTATCAAGCATGGTGGTGGAGGGCTGATGATTTTCATATCATTTATTCATTTTTGCAGCCAAAGGAACAGAGCTGCTTTCAGTAAGTAAGCTGACTATCCACATCAAAATATCCTCAAATCAAAAATAAGACCTCTGACATGTTATCAAATAACACCCCAATGAATATTAAACAGTATTCTGAGATGAATGTGAATCTTAAAAGAAGAAAAATACGATTTTGTCCTTATGTAACATTCACAGCCACTTCATATTTGAAATTTATATTTGAATTGTGTGTTTTTGCCTCAGTTTGGTTTAAAAGGCAACATTAGTAAAAAAAACAAACATGTTTTTAATTTTAAAATTCAAAGATTCCAGCACTTTGACCACATGTTGATCGTGCAGAACAAAAGTCCAATAAAATTAAAAAAAAGAAAAAAAAAAGAAAAAGCACATACACAGAAAAATAATAATCTTAATAATAACGGATGATGGTCTTGTGACCATGCTGACTGGCTTTGATTGTAGAAGTGAATTGCATTGTGGGAGTATGCATGATAGACTGGTCAGATATATGCTGGAAATATTTCCATTAGCAGAAAACCATCTGGGTAGTTCTTGAATACTACACACTATGTACTACTACATTTGGCAGAATCAGTACATACTAGTTAATGAAATTCACCTTAATGATCTAAATGTGCATTCTTTAAAATGTGTTTTGATAATTTACCAAGTTAAAATGATAAAATATGAAAATGATTGAGTACTTCAAAAAGTACTAACATATGTGTTCCAAGTGGAAAAGTCCTGTAAAACATAGATCATAAATGAAACAGGAACTTGACAAGTTTGCGTCTTTAATTTTCTTCTGTTAAGTTATGAAACTATGACTTTGGAGCAAAATACAACAAGTAAAAACGAAGCAAAGTGTCGACAAAGGCACAGATCCTGCTGAATATTGCACCGACAAGTAAATACCTCCTGGGTGGTCAGATGTGAGACGAGAGTCGGCTCAAAGTCATGTGATGCTGTGATGCAACACTGTTTACTCAGTTTTTGTAAAAAATGAGAAGAAAAAAATCAGTATTTTGGATGGAGGATAATTTGCAAAATCTGATGAGAAATTTGTCGTCTTTCCTTTTTTGAAAAACCCAATTAGTACACTGAAGCACACTGATATGTATGTCCAGCACTGAGGAAAGAAAAAGTGGCATAGTAAAACCACAGGAAGAGATAGAAGGAGTCTTTTATAGGATGTTGGCCAATCTGATGTTTTATGTATCTATAAAGAACTCCAAGGTCATGTTTACTTTATAGTTTAGAAACGCTATCAGCAGTCTGAAAATGACAGCAATGTGCAACACTGAAGTTAAGTACACCATCAAAAGCTTTTACCCATTCACAGTTTGTCAGGACTGAAAGCCTGAGGTCCTTCAGTCATATTTGCACCTTATTAATGGATAGTTTTCAACCTCTGTGTGTGTGTACACGCAATATTTTATTGTAATTGTGTGGCCATGTCCTTTATTCTTAAAGAAATGCTCGTGTTTCTCACCAGTTTTCCATGTTTATTCAGTTTTTATACCACTTAAATCTTTCTATCGCATGCTGGAAATAATTTTATGATAATGAACTTGTTCTTTAGCGGCATATTGTTTTACACTGGTAATTGCTTTTATATTTTATTATTCATTTATTTTTTGAAAAAAGAGAAGTATGTATGACATTTTATAATCTATGTGTAAAGAAAGAAATGCAGCAGGAGTTCTAACCAGGCAAGAATGGATGGTTAACAGACTTGTGCAGACCTCGATGGCCAGTTGATGGTGATTCATTCATATGATACCATAAACTATAAAAAAATAAAAAGTAATTTTTTAATTTTACTATCTGATTAAATCAGACATTTCCTGTTTTGTGTCAGTTAGCATTGCTAAAATTATTCAAATCTGCTAAATGAGTAATGAAAGACAATTTTTTAATTACCTTTTACATACTGAGACGTTTACAAAAATTTCCTTAGTATATGGTAGCATTGCATTTTAAACTGTATGACGGGTAAAATGTCCCTAAATTCCAATAATGTCACACCAACGTTTCTCTTAAAATAAATCCACGTGTTCCTTCAATGAACCCAGTTGTGGTCAATTAACCTCTTAGAGGCTTCATCACCTGGCCTTTCCCCAAACTGTTTCTCTCACATTATTCTGGCATTTAGCAAATATCAAAAATAGAGATAATTTTGGACATTCTAACTGATCTAAAACAGGAAAAGTTCAATCTGACAGTGAGGGTGGGGGGAAAAAAGATTACAAGTCTTTTTATACAGTGTATGTAAACTTCTGCTTTCTGTAGTCTTTGTAGTATTATCCTGTAAGACATTGACCCCAGTGATGATGATGATGATGATGATGATGATGATGATGATGACTACCATGTGCAGTTCCATTATTTTTTACAGTTTCCAGATAACAGTAAAGAGAAAACGCTATGAAATTTTGCATGGTCAGATTTGAACAATCCTCTGCAAGCATCACAGGCCGTATTATTTTTTTAATGGCTGAGTCGGGGAGGGGGGAGGGGGGAGGGGGCTTTCAACCGTTTCTGACATTTCTCCCACAGACAGCAGTCTTTTATCATCCACAGACTGTCACATCTTTTAGGGCAGCATACTTTAGCCAAACCTTTCAGCTCGCACTCTTGAAATGGTCTGTTCAGAGGCAACAGTTGTGTTGTGCAGCAGCTTTTTGTGCAAGTGATAAATGAGCCCAAGTGCAATACAGATGAGATTTGGTCTTATTTTTATTTTTTTTATTGAATTTGAAGTTTATAATCAAAGCATCTCCTTCATTGTCCTTTAAAGGCACTCTTACTGAATGCATACCATTCAAGCACAATGTCTGTTTAAAAGCCCTCTTTAAATAGCAAGACTATTTCAAATGTTTTTAGGTTAGATTATGATTGTTTTATAACCGATCCTTGCAAAGAAAAGAATGGAATAGAAATATAGAAAAGAATGTGCTCAAATCACAATCAAGCAGTGCCAGTGCTCTCACACAAACCTATCCCCATAAAAATGACTGCATCCCTTTAGAGCTTGTTCAAAGCCAAACTATAAAAACCTTGAATAAACAGATTTCATGATTATCATATTTCACAATATTCCATTTGAGAGATGTCTTCACTCTTTCAATTTCAAATGTATTGACTGGATGTTAAAACAAAGCCCTTTATTTGTTTTTGAATCAGAAGTAGTAAAAATAAAAATGGACGTTGTAGCCATAAAGCCATTTAAGAAAGTTCACTGACCTTGAGGTGAAGTGGTGGCTCACCCTGATGAGCAGTCAGCATTTTACTCACATGTGAACTCAATAAATGTCTGTTTATATTAGTTTATTGCTGCCTCCCTTGTAGGCTGTTGCGCTCATCTTCTGTCGTAATTGCTCTCTTGTGTCATCGCATGCAAATGAAGTAGGTGGCGAGAAGTGTTCAGCATATAAGCAGGGAACTGTCTCGGTCCCGGTACCTTGCTTTCTACTCAGCTTGGCTCAGCATCTCTGCTCTCGATCTTCAGCACAACCAACACCACCACAATGGCCTTCACTGGAAGATGGGAAACCGAGACCCAGGAGGGATACGACGAGTTCTGCAAGCTGGTTGGTAAGAAGAGAGACCAGGGATCAAACTTTAATCTGACGATAATAATCACGTGTTTGATTTTTCTTTAATAACCTCACATTCATCCTGCTGTCCCACTCTAGGAATCCCGGACGACATCATCCAGAAAGGTCGTGACTACAAGATGGTCACAGAGGTCGCACAGGACGGGAATGACTTCACCTGGACCCAGCTCTACCCTTCCAACGCCAAGGTCACAAACAAGTTCACCATCGGTAAAGAGTGTGAGATGCAGACCATTGGGGGAAAGAAATTCAAGGTACGAAAGAAAGAATCAGGTTTTTATCTGTGCAGGAAACAAATACTGGATCAAACTATGTCAGGATGTTGCCTCTCTGATGAATGATGATTTATATCTGTTATACAGGCCACAGTAAACATGGACGGAGGCAAGCTAACGGTGAACTTCCCCAACTACAGCCAAGTCAACGAGATCAGCGGGGGCAAACTCATCGAGGTAAAAGCACTCACTCAGCTTCTCATGCTCGGAAAGTGGTGTGATTCAAAACTGAATCACCTTGAAAAATTCCATGTGAAATGTCTAAAAAAAAAAATCAACGGGGAAAATTGTATTTTTTAAAAGACTGAGATTGGTAAACTATGACTGCCTGGATGACGTAATTTCAATTTAACTTCAACATGAGTTAATCTGCATATATATATTACAGGAAAGAAAATTCTGTAAAAAACTGAACTTTTATTTAAACCTGAATACCTGAACCTAAACCTTATACCTGAAAATTAAGACAATGGAAGAAGTCACTGATTAAATTCCTTATTTCTGCCTCTGTTCTAGACCTCCACAGCCGGCTCTGTGGTTCTGAGGAGAACCAGCAAGAAGATCTAACTGCTGACCTTTGTCAATGAAGACCTCACAACAACAGCTGTGGCAATTAATAAACTAACACTGTCATGTAAACATGAGTCTTTGCTTTTGTCATTGATTTCCAGAGTGCATGATTTCTCTCCATGAAACAATTTAAATTCCAGGTTTTTCTGAAGTACAGGATTTGAATCAAGAGTCAAGGAAAGCTGTTGCAAACAAACAAACAAACAAAAAAAAAAATCATACATTCAAGCTTGTGGGGGAACAGTGGCAGAGCTGTCCTGCGTGATTTAGAGCTTCTGTTTAATTTGTTTTATTTTCAGGAATTCACCAAACTAAAAGAAAAGACAATGTTCTGCAAAGTAGACAGCAGATGCAAAACAACAACAACAACAACAAAAAACACAACTCCTACAAGAACCCACATTGAGATTGGCAAATAAGTTATAACCATCATTTTATATTAAAACGATACATTTGAGTAATTTCTCTTTGCATTTACAAACAGGGAAGAATTTATATGAGAAGCTAAAATCACCTTCTTAACTCCTACTGGCTGGCCAGTAGGAGGCCTCCTGGAGTGCTAGACAGCTTCCAGCCACCGTCACCAGTGGTGGATGTGAGCGATGCCACTGCAATCACTCAAATCTAAGCATTATCTGGATGTGGTGGGTTTACGAGTGGGATAAATGAGTGGCATGGAAACAAATCTAAATGATAAACCTTTAGGTTATCTTTGGACATTCATGGTTCCCTGATGATTAACAAGAATTAGCCAGGAAGTTCTTCCTACTTTTCAATTGGCACCAAAAGGCAGAAATGAGTCTAGATATAAAAAATAAAACCACAATATGTACATACATATGTGGAAACTGTTGACTTTTTCCAGAATACTTGACCTTTGAGTCAGAAAGGTCTTCCAGTTATTCTCTGCTTGATGGAGCAGAGGATATGTTACGGGACTGAAACATTCGACCTTGGGTTAGAGGACCTCTGTGTTTTCCAGTCCTTGTAGTCACTCAGTTTAGAAAGTTGCAGGGTTTGAAAATGTAAAGATATAAGTAACAACAATATAAATATTTGTACATGTTTGTTTGTTTATACATGTTTAAAGGGACACTGTGTAATATTAAAGGTTGTCTATGAATAAAAATGGACTGTTTCATTCAAAAAGTATGAACTTATTAATTAATCAACAAATCACAGTGTTAGGTTTGGTAGGTTTTGAATTTTCCATTTACAGTGGGGCAAAAAAGTATTTAGTCAGCCACCAGTTGTACCAGTTCTCCCACTTTAAAAGATGAGAGAGGCCTGTAATTTTCATCATAGGTAAACCTCAACTATGAGAGACAAAATGAGAAAACAAATCTAATAATTTGTAAAGAATTTATTTGCAAATCATGGTGGGAAATAAGTATTTGGTCACCTACAAACCAGCCAGATTTCTGGCTCTCACAGACCTGGAACGTCTTCTTAAAGAGGCTCCTCTGTCCTCCACTCATTACCTGTATTAATGGCACCTGTTTGAACTGGTTACCAGTATAAAAGACACC